>JASANB010005810.1:0-11964 GCA_030248155.1 Sabatieria punctata | reverse complement strand
TTACGTATTGCTATCGGGATATCCTTTGCGGTGGTTATATAACCTATCCATACGTATTAGTCCTCCAACTTTGAGCCTCCTCCACGCCAAAGTTTCATTTTTGGGTCTGAATACTGAAACTCGATTGGCCCAGAAGAAAACTCTTAATAGCTACTGGACTAATTAAGGATACTGTACGTACACCAACGTAATGCTTCACACACATGTAAATCGGGGTTCTGCCCCCCACCCGACTCAAAACGTTTTTTTCCGACGCCCCGCCCTTTTAATTTTCTGGAAAAAAAAAAAAAGCTAAATTTTTGGCATTTTTTTAGAGTTTCAGACTTTGAGCCCGAATTAGCGATTAGCGATACCCAACACCTCCCCTATAATTTGGGCTCATACTGTAGGATCCCTCCCCCTTTCGGGTGATCTGTCATTTGTATGGTAATGCAGGATGTAATGTTGTACATAACCGCTTACCTCGATTGGGCGCCCCTTTTGAGGAAGCGCGTTCCGGCGTACCAACTAGACTCCGGCGACCAATTAGGAGTAGCCGATTTTAGCAGCCGGCAGTGCCAGTTTGGCTGACCGATGTAGTCGTACGATGGTGAGCGCCCACGAGAAGCACTCTCCTGCACCAGCGGCTCCACCAGATACTTGTTCCAAACGAACTGCAACTCCTCAGAGGCAAACGGCTCCAGTGCGTTTTCTTGCAAAGTGCGGTTTGCCGTACGTGTAGGAGAAGTAGAAGTTGGTGGTTAGATCTACCGACTGAAAACGAGCGCAACTCGGATTGCTCCAACTGTTTAGGAAGTGTACCTGGAAAAGCTTCACATAACGCTGTTCTTCAGCATTAGACGGTTGCGGATCGCTATCAAATCGGTATCATTGGAACGTCTTCGATTTTGTAGATCGAGTTGTAACCCAGTTGAGCTGCGTGGCTAGCGCGAGTCACAATTATCATATAGTAACCCTCGAGAAAAGCGTATGAAGCCCAATAAACCGAACGCTTTTGGAATGCGTTCTGTCAGTCCGGCCTGAGTTTTTGGTGCCCCAGAACCAGTAAAAAATATAGAGCTGGTTGTCGAAACTTTCTCTGCAAAATATATAAACATAAACGTACACGGAGGCAGTGTGCAATGTACCGGTAGTTTGATTTCCTCCATCAATCATGTGCAACAGTTGGTTGAGTTCTTGCTGGCTGTAACGATTGCCAGCATCGCACAGTACCAGTTTCTTCGGCTCGGTGCGATCAACTTTGAGGACTGCGAACTCCGATTGCGATACATTCGAGCCGACCAGGTAGAAACGACTTTGCGTTTCGTAAACCGCCAAGCGGTAGTATGGTAGTTGCCGCATCTGCAGCACACCAAAAACGCTACACTCATTTGCAAACTTGCACACAAACGGAAACCTATCTGTTCCATTGCGATATACGTTCGTACAACCGGAACTAAACCGAATTCAGATGAAGCCATTTCACTTCAAAAGCACACGAAATTACCACATTTACTAAACCGATCACTACGCATTGCATCCGACCAGTAAACCGAAATAACCATACACATTTTATTTTAGCAGTAACAAAGGTCAGAAACACCTGAGGCAACTTAGTGTGCAGGTTCTGGGAGACTTCAGCTTACTTGCATATGCCTGCGCACGGTTCTACTGGCCAGACACAAGACATATCGCACATATATATACCCGTAAGCAGCAAAAGATAAAGAGTACGAGCAATCGCAACCGATAACAAATATCGACTACATAGTTAACTGCACACAAGGTCGAATCACAGATGCACAGTAGAACCAAAATCAAAAGCATCAGTTGTGCAATTTCCTCTCGAACACAGCAAACCTGTTGAAAGGTGGTCAGCGTTTCCTGTTCACGATGCGCCATGTACTCAAAAGTGACCGTAACATCGAACTGCATCAATATGTACAACGACACAAACTTGGACACGAACGCAGTGCAGTACTCTCTGAAAACCTCCACATGCACAGGCTCCGCAACAATAATCGGAAGTGCAGAAGAATCAATCCAGCTGCTCTTTCTAGACAGCTTTCAACTATCAGGTCAGTCTTGGTTAAAGCAATCAAAAAGAAAAGCAGGCCGTACAAGGTGTTTCCGGAGGTCAGTGTCAAAGTTGAATTAATGGCGAGCAGCTGATGTTTTGAGCGCAACGGCACAGAGACCACGGTAGAGTTGAGGACAACCCCAATAACTTGCGTAAGCCATGGCTGGAACCGATTGACAATGTTGGCAGTGGCATTGGTAACTCGCACTGAATAGTAGTTGGAGTTGCTTATGTTTACGTAGTTCTGCAACAGCTGATCGTCAGCATGCCACATACAGCTAGTATAGAAAGTATTACAAAAAAGTTGAGTCTGAGACGAACGTCCTTGGTGTAGTCGATGACATTCACTTCTTCAATGGGTGGACTGGAGCTGGTGACAGTCATAGAACGGGGCACCAGAAAGAAGAGCACCAGCGAGCACACAAGAGAAGCTGCCAACACACCCACCAGCACGTACAGCCACCTAAACCTGCACCTTACACAACCACAACCATCAATCGCCACCTACGTTCTGCGTGGTTTAAGCCGTTTATCACTGACCGGTATCAGTGCCACCAATTCCCGTTCCATCTCTGAAACTCGAAAATTCTTAGAAACCGCATGCGCACTGGGAAACGACATTGACATTTAATGAGTTGAGATACCAAAACCAAGCAAATTTAAATCAAATTTTTAGACCAATTCTTCGAAATTTAATTTAATTTTAATTTGTTTGACACATACATGGGCCGGAAAAATCCGGAGGGGGGTAGGGGGGTTGGAGACCTCGGGGGGGGGGGGCGAAAAAAGGCCAAAAAACGCCTATTTTACCTTAAATAAGCGAAAATTTCCCCCCTCCGGGAGGGGGGGGGGGTGGGTGGGGGAGGGAGGGGTATGGCCGGCCGAGGGGGAGGGGTGTACCCCCCGCCCATGTATGGTTTGACAGTGATCACGAGAAATTTAATTTGTTCTTAAATTGCTATTTACCTGGTGAATTTGGCCAAAACAATTTAAGAGCCATTTTATATAAGAGCGGTACGATGGGCGGCGGACGGCCAAATCTGACCCCCACTTTTTATTCGCTCATTTGAAAGTCCTACACATGGAATGTTTAAAACCGAAGTATCTCCAGGATTTACCCACCACTGGGCTAGAGAAGTGGGAAAACGCCAGGGGCACGATTTTCGGGCGTTTACGGAAATGGTCATTTCTGTTGAACCACTAGACCTAGAGGGCCCAAACTTTAAACATTTGTAGAGGAAGTGTTGTGCTATCATAACTGTCGTTTGTAGCCGCCTAGCCTTCTCCATAATCTAGAATCGACGCTCCAAACTGGAGGTGCTCAAATCAGTTTCTTGGCTACTGTCGCTACAAGACACGAAAGTTTTAAATTTCCTTTTGCACACTATTTGGACTAACCATTGGCTATTTATCGCACACAAATTTTTTTTTGGCAAAGATCGCATATTGCGAAAAAATGAAATTTTCGTTTTTTTTGCAGAATATCTGGTATTTTGCTGTTTTTTGGCACAATCTAGTTGTGCTAGCCTATTTTTCGATGGAAAAATCGATTCCGCATGCCAAAATTAGGTATAGACAATGTTTTGCTTGTAATTGGAAAAAATCTATTTTTTTGTTTTTACTAAATGTGATAGTTTGATTTTCTGCGTAATATAGTTGTTCTAGACTATTTTGTAGTGCAGAAATCGATTCTGCATGTCAAAAATACTTAGAGCCAATGATTTTCTTGTAATTTTGTTATCAGTTTGTAATAAATAGAATTGACGCTCCTGTTGACATACTCGAATTGCGGAATCTGAAACCCAGATTGCTATGTGTGCAGTGGCGCATCCAGGATTTCGGAAAGGGGTGGGGGTATGGAGACCGCGGGGGTCCCGATAAAGGCTAATTTTGCCTTAAATTAGCGAAAATTTTGTCCCTCTGGGAGGGGGGTATTGCCGGCCGATGGGGTATTGGCCGGCGAGGAGGAGGGATATACCCCCACACCCCCGGCCCACGTATGTGCCCAACCAGGGTAAGAAAATTTACCAAAATTTGCCTTCAAAAACGCGTTTAAAAGACATTCCAAGCTTAAAATACGTGCAGTATGGGGTAACGTGTGTAACATGAATTATTACCAACATTGTCTATTTTGTGCTCAGAATGCCTTTTAAATGCTTTTTTGAAGGCTAAATTTTCAATTTTTTCTCGCCTTGGTCGGGCATAAGCCCAACCAGATCACTTTAACCACTAAAACTTGTAATTTCTGTTAATTTTAAACGCTCAGACGGAATGTCTTTTAAACGCGTTTTTGGAGGTAAATTTTGCTAAATTTTGTTACCTTGGTTTCTTTCAACTTTCAAAATTTTACACCCCGCCCCTTTCCGAAATCCTGGATACGCCACTGCAAACATAGTAGTCTGGGTTTCAGCTTCCGCAATTCGAATATGTCAACAGGAGCGTCAAATCTATTTATTATAAACTGATAACAAAATTACAAGAAAGTCATTGGCTCTAAGTAATTTTGACATGCAGAATCGATTTCTGCACTACAAAATAGTCTAGAACAACTATATGAGGCAGAAAATCGAAACTGTCACATTATATAGTAAAAACCAAAAAATAGAATTTTTTTCCAATTACAAGCAAAACATTGTCTATACCTAATTTTGGCATGCGGAATCGATTTTTTCACCGAAAAATAGGCTAGCACAACTAGATTGTGCCAAAAAACAGCAAAATACCAGATATTCTGCAAAAAAACGAAAATTTCATTTTTTGGCAATATGCCACTTTTGCCAAAAAAAATTTTGTGTGCGATAAATAGCCAATGGTTAGTCCAAATAGTGTGCAAAAGGAAATTGAAAACTTTCGTGTCTTGTAGCGACAGTAGCCGAAAAACTGATTTGAGCACCTCCAGTTTGGAGCGTCGATTCTAGATTATGGAGGAGGCTAGGCGGCTACAAACAACAGTTATGGTAGCACAACACTTCCTCTACAAATGTTTAAAGTTTGGGCCCTCTAGGTCTAGTGGTTCAACAGAAATGACCATTTCCGTAAACGCCCGAAAATCGTGCCCTGGGCGTTTTCCCACTTTTCTAGCCCAGTAGTGGGTAAATCCCGGGGATACTTTGGTTTTAAAGAATCCATGTATAGGACTTTCAAATGAGCCAATAAAAAGTGGGGGTCAGATTTGGCCGTCCGCCGCCCTCCTGAAGAAAACCGTACCGCTCTTATATAAAATGGCTCTTAAGAGTCGTTATCTCGCCACATCGAGTTTCATTCAGTATTCAGACTCAAAATTGAAACTTTGAGCTAGAGAGCTGTAGGTTGGCACGCTAATATGAGTTATCTTTAAGCTGTAAAGTATTAGTGGATCTGACGCTCCAGTCCTGAGATATATTGTAGGCTTCCGAAAATCGGTCCGCTAAACTATGTGATGAAAACTTTCAACATGAATTTCTCGCTTCATACCCGGAATTCGGACCTAAAAATTGGGGGTTTTAGAGTACTTTTAGACTACTTTGGGGCGTCTTAGGCACTGTTGTCTGTTGACCGTCCCGCGCTTCTGGGTAGTCTTACCGGTTACTAACAAGACTAACTTTAAAAAAAATAAAAAACAAACTTTTGTCAAATTTTATTTTCAAGAAAGAAAAATTTGAGTCCCTTTTTGAGCCCCCTAGCCCTTGGTGAAATTGCCTGAAACATTGTCTCTTGGGTAATGCTCTATGCTGTTGATTTCGAATTTGATTCTCGTTTTAGTTAAAACTTACCAGTTCCTATGAAATCCGCTGGTTTAAAGCATGTTTTATGAGTAAGTCTACATTTGCAGGCAAATGTTGGCTGACCGCTTTTGTCAATTAGTATGAGCATAAATCTAAGCTAGAACTCAGTTCTTCTCTAATTTTTCCTGCTGATTTTGAAAATAACTAATTTTTTTTCTGTATGATCACTAGTTCGGCATATATTGGCTTTTAAGGATTTTTGAAGAAAATGGCTGCACCTGATATACCATGGTAGTTGTAAAGTCAACAGACATCAGCCATGTTAAAAATTTGTAGCTATAAAATTGGCATTATCTAATGCAGTTTTTGCCGCTGATTCCGAAACTACGTAACAGCCATTTTTTACTCTGATTGCTCCTGCATGACTTAATTGCTTCTGAGGACCTTGCTGACATACACCAAATGATCTGGCAAGCCAGGACGTAACATGGTCTTTATCTGATGCAGTTTTTTCTGCTCATTCCGAATATGACTATTTTTTCGCTGCGATAGCGCAGAAGAAAGTTACAGGCCTCTAAGTTTCATCAACATCTGCCCCCTTGAGTCAAATAATACAACTGTGATGCTAAATAATCCTTGGCTCATTTTCGATCGTTTGGTTGGGTCTAGGTCACTGTAGCTCTAAAAGATGGAAAGATACAATAACTTGAATGAAGGAGTAGAAATGTGCAAATTTCGCTCTGGACCGGTCACTTCAGGGAGGTGGCCAGCTGGCGCATGCGGGCCGATCGGGCTCATACTTTGCGCATTATGGTTTTTCATTAATTACTATTGAAGTATCGAAATCCGTGATCTGACCCTGACCAAAGTAGGGAGGTTCCCTTATGAGACATTGAATCCTCTCAGAAATTGCGTCTTAACAGAAAGAATAATTCCACTGAAAATTGACACCTGAATTGCAGAATTATGCTTGGATTTTGTCTTAATTAATCAATTTTTCCGGAAAACAAGCAGTCTGAGCGAATCGAACCTTTGGGTATGCGGCCGGAACCTCTGCAGGAAGGACAAGGAACACTGCCACCCATCAACTCTTCGTACTGATGGAAGGCGGAGGCACTGCTCACTGGACTGGCTGTTCCAGAACCGACGGCCGGCATAGTCGTTTCTACATAGGGCATCTGATCAGAGTCCACAGCAGCATCGTCGCTGTCGCGAACAATAGGAAGGCGATCGCTCATCGCTGCTATAAAGCTGAGCCAAGGGCCATCCGTGCCTTATCGAGGTGACAGTGGCCGAGCTGCCAGCACACGCATACAGCACTGTGTACAGCACCTAAACACGGTTAGTTAACCGATCAGCACAGTCAGCGAAACAACAACATATGGCACCGATACCATTATCCGTTTGTCTCACGGGTGGCCACATTAGGCTGCAAACAGCCTGATGCATTTCACAGATACCTTGAAATTGGACACACCATACATGTAACAGGGGGGTCTGCCCTCCACCCGGCTTAGACCAGACCCCCCCAAGACGATTTCGCCGACCACCCCCCTCCGATTTGTGGCAAGTAAATTTTTGAGCAAATTTTTACAATTTTTTACAATTTCAGACACAAAAATTGCCAAAATCGCCTGCAAAACAGCACTTTTTAGCTGTATTTCAGCCCAAATTAGCGATTTTTGGCGATTTTTAGCCCAAAAATAGCGATTTTTTCGATTTTTGAGCGTTTTTAGTGCCCTACCCCCTACCAAAATTCTGCCTCAGCCCCCCCGGCCGGCGCCAGACCCCCAACCCCCCTCCCCCCATCGGCGGATGACCTGTTACATGTATGGGACACACCTTTTAGTTAGAATGATGATTGAAGATCTTAGACGGAATATGGAATGAATTACCGTTGGAAAATCACTAATTATTTTGCCGACATCATGCTTGCTGACAAATCAGGTTGCGCTGCAATGAAGCGCATGCGGAATTACCGGAGGGGTCGGGAAATTATGGTGCAGCGCATCGAAACTCGGCCGGCCACTGAGTGGCACATTCTTGCTATTCTTTATGCATTCTTGGTATAAACCACTTCCTCCAGTCATTAAGCGAAAGGGAGAAACGGCTTTGTTTCGGTCGTGTTTACAGTGCGAAAACTGGATCCGATTTGGGTCACGTCTACTCTTTTGAATCTTAGCTGTTTTTAAGTCGTGTAAACAGTTCATATCTTATCACAAACTTATAAAACGGTTATATAAGCATGTTTTACTGCTTACAATTCAATTCTATGTGACTTAGCATTTGCCATATCGTTGCGGACAGTTAGGATGCGAAAAAATATAGAAGCTGCGCGTCGTATAAAATATGACCTCTGAAGACCACAAACCATTGAAACCATACATGTAACAGGGGGTCTTGGGGTCTGCCCCCGACCTGACTTAGGCTAGACTCCCGGATGGGGACCCCCTCCGATTTTTCTGGCAAGTAATTTTTTGAGCATATCTTTGCGATTTCTTGCAATTTCAGACACAAAAATTGCCAAAGTCGCCCTTAAAACAGCACTTTTTAGCTGTATTTCAGCCAAAATTAGCGACTTTTGAGCGTTTTTTTAGTGCTCAACCCCCTCCCAAAATTTGGGCTTAGCCCCCCCTGCCGGCGCCAGACCAACCAAATCCCTACCCCTTTCGGCGGATGACCTGTTACATGTATGGCGCAGACAGACTTTTCACTCCATATTTCATATACGAAATAAGGCCTCAGACACTTCAAGTTGAATTTGGACAACTGCCACAAGTTCAAACGCCAAGGTTCATAGCTTAGTTTTGAAGAAATCGATTTTTAGCGAGTTTTTTCTGCTGGTAGTGACAAACTTAGAAATCAGCCATTTTAGGCACATAAATGTAACGTAGAACGGCGAAAGTTACAAATAATAAGTAAAAAGGGTTAGGTGTAGCTGGGGTGGGGAAATCAGGGAAGGTCAGAAATGCCGGGCGTGCCTATACTGATGCGTCCCTCTAGGGGCAGGCCTATTTTCTATGTTTTTAAAACAGGCCCTCCGGAGCGTGTCCTATGCTGATGTAGTGATAGTTAGACTCGCCAGGCAAAGCGCTTTCAAATCATATATATTATGACCAGGTAAATGTATAGTTTCCGGGCGTAAAATCAGGAACGGGACCCAGATTAAAATTAATACTTTTAATGATCATAACTTATTATAAATTAACAAGTTTTATCGATAAATATCGATTATCGATTATTTTTTGGCAAAATTCCAAAATCGTTCAAAATGGTCATGTTATATATCATTTGAAAGCCCTTCGCCTGACGAGTCTAATGATCACTAAATCAGCATAGGGCACGCCCCGGGAGGCCTGTTTTGTAATATATAAGTACCCCTAGAGACGCATCAGTATAGGCACACTCCGGAGGACCCCTGGGGCCTGTACCAATAAAAGTACCCCTGGGGCACGCATCGGTATACGGCACGCTCCAGAGAGCCTGTTTTAAAAACATAAAAGTACCCCTAGGGGACGCATCAGTATAACAGTCAGGGAAATAACAACATATATGGTATCAGTACACATATATGGAAACGGTACCATATATGGTACCGGTACACCTTCAAGTGGTACCATATCGTCGCCACTATGGTAAAACGAGCCAAGTAACAAAATGAAAAAATGGAGTTAAGTGCGAAAAACTATAGCTAAAGCACCTAAAAACGTTTTGGCGAAGGAACGAAGTCGAAATTGGCTCTGTGTCAGGAGATACAGCCATGTAATCAGAGGCATGTGCACAGACATCACCAGGTGATCGCAGTAAAATGAGCCAAGTGCTTTGTGCTTTTCCTGTTAGCTGACTTAATTTGACACACCTGACACATGCAGAATGTTTTGTACAACAATTATGTACTTGTATTTTAGGTAAAAATTATTTAAACTGATATTGAAGCTAATTCACGAAAATGTAACATATACAGGGTGTGTCAAAAAAAAACAACCCAGCAGATTTTTTGCTGTAGCAACCGCAAATCTCAACCGATTTGAATGAATCCTGCTTTAAATGAAAGATAAATAAATTCTTGAACGACTGGTGTAGCTTTTATTAAGATGCGCTGCTTAGTTCATGAGATAATTGCTTTCAAAATCAAAACAGAGATTTTGGCAGTGCACAACAGAGATTAAAACAACCCAGCAGATTTTTTACTGTAGCAGCCGCAAATCTCAACCGATTTCAGTGAATCCTATTTTATATGAAAGATAAATTAATTCTTGAAAGTTTGGTGAATCTTTTATTAAGATATGATGCTTGGTTCCTGAGATATTTGCACTCAAAATCAAAACAGATTTTGGCTATGAACAAGACCGATTTTTATTATTCTGTTGCACTTCATAATAAAACCGAGTCCTACTGCTCAGGGCTAACGTAACGAGGTTTTTCTGGTGCCACACATGCTTGGTTACTTCATTTGTAAAAGTCTTGTTGCCCCTCAGCAGTAGGAATCCGTTTTGTTGTGAAGTGCAACGGAATCGCTCTTGTTCCCTGCCAAAATCTCTGTTTTGAGTTTGAAGGAAAATATCTCAGGAACTAAGCATCGTAACTTAATAGGGCCTTCACCAGTCTTTCAAGAATTTATTTATCTTTCATTTAAAGCAGGATTCATTCAAATCGGTTGAGATTTGCGGTTGCTACAGCAAAAACTCTGCTGGGTTGTTTTTTTTGACACACCCTGTATATATAAAACGCTATTTTCTCGATTTCGACTTTCTGTTACTTGGCTCGTTTTACCATAGTGGCGACGATATATGGTACCACTTCATGGTACTGGTACCATATATGATACCCCTTCGATCGAGGCCTCAGGTGGTACCATATATGGTACCGGTACCATATATGGAAACGGTACCATATATGGAACCGGTACCATATATGGTAACAGGTACCATATGGAAACGGTACCATATATGGTACCCTTTCGATCGAGGCCTCAGGTGGTACCACATGGTACCGGTACCATATATGGAAACGGTACCATATATGGAAACGGTACCATATATAGTACCCTTTCGATCGAGGCCTCAGGTGGTACCATATATGGTACCGGTACCATATATGGAAACGGTACCATATATGGTACCCTTTCGATCGAGGCCTCAGGTGGTACCATATATGGCACCGGTACCATATATGGAAACGATTTTTCTGGCAAGCAATTTTTGAGCAAATTTTTGCGATTTTTTGCAATTTCAGACACAAAAATTACCAAATCGCCGGTAAAACAGCACTTTTTAGCTGTATTTCAGCCCAAATTAGCGATTTTTGGCCCAAAAATTGCGATTTTTTCCATTTTTGAGCGTTTTTAGTGCCGGACCCCATACATGTAACAGGGGGGTCTGCCCCCCACCCGACTTAGGCCAGACCCCCCCCGGATGGGGACCCCCCCCCCCCCGAGACGATTTCACCGACCCCGCCCCCTCCGATCGATTTTTCTGGCAAGTAAATTTTCGAGCAAATTTTTGCAATTTTTCACACTCTCACACACAAAAATTGCCAAAATCGCCTGCAAAACAGCACTTTTTAGCTGTATTTCAGCCCAAATTAGCGATTTTTGGCGATTTTTAGGCCAAAAATCACAGTTGTTAAAAAAAATTTTTTTTTTGAAGGCCAAAAATTTTTGCTTTTTTTTTTAAAAATTTTTAAAAAAAATTTTTTTTTTGAAAATCGTCTTAAGGGGTCCAGTGTGCTAGTACAGGCACTTACAAAAAAATTTCCACTTTTGCACCTCAAGTCAGTTAAGAAACCTGTTCGAAAACGCCAATACAGGTCTAAACACTGCCTGTAACTGCATAATTACACCAAAAATTGTCTTTAGAGGCACATCTAGGTGAACCTAAGGAAGGATTTCTTATGCAGTCGCTGCTAGACTCAGTATTATGCAAGTTGCTAGATAAAATGTTGGCTGCTAACAAAGAATTTACAAAAAATTGCACGTATTTTCGTGAATTTTCGCACTTTTTTCCTTAATTTGCATATTGATTTTTCAAAAAAATATTTTTTTTTGAGCCTTCAAAAAAAAAGCTTTTTTTTTAAAAATAAATGTCTTTTTTTTTAAAAATTTTTGTCCCTAACAACTGTGCCAAAAATTGCGATTTTTCTCGATTTTTGAGCGTTTTTTAGTGCCCACCCTCCTCCCCCAAAATTTTGATTCAGACCCCC
>JASANB010005808.1:0-25322 GCA_030248155.1 Sabatieria punctata | reverse complement strand
CCCCCCCCACCTTTGCAAAATCCTGGGTGTCGTATGTGTGTGAACGCGTGTGATTGCGTGCCTAGGCGTTTTACCAGTGCGCGCCGAGTTACATGCTTGTACTGGTGTTAGGGTCCACGATGTCAACCCGCTCGGTGGACTGTTCTCGTCTTGGCCTGTGTCCGCCCGATTTGTTACTAAGTAAAGTCCTACCCCGCCGATGCGTCATTGGCAACGCCGGCTAAAGCTGCTTGTTTTTTTTGTGTGTTCGCAGCATTACGGCCAGCCTACCCCCTCTCTCGAAATGGCAAGGAGAAGGTGGCACCGTGCACCAGAGGAGCTCGTATTCAAGCGTCACCTGTGACGGAACAGCTGACCATCTGCAAGTGCGCCGACTTCGTCACAACTGACGACACCGAAAACCGCTCGACCTCATTGGCACAAGCGAGGACAGACCGTCAACCACAACGACTGCTCTGTCACCACCGAAAAACTGCTCAACAGAGGCGTTTTGGTTCATCAAACAAGAAAGACACTCCACCGAGCAAGTGCATCAACACAATCGACTTCGGTCAGGACGCTGTAAGGGCAGTCGAAGTGACTTAACAGCAGCGTTAGAAGCCCGACTTCCATCTGCCGTTGCCCAATGTATCGTGCGCTAAACGCCCCAAGCACAGTAACCACTTGTCTAGAACAACGCAACTACGCAGCTATGGGTGAGTGCTGAGTGAAGTAACATCAATTGGGCCCAGAAATAAAAACACTCAATCACAAAACCCAGAAACCTGCAACACAGACCACAGCTGACCGAGATGGGACGCCGTGAGTTGGGTGCACTTGAACACAACTGTCGGGTCGTACTCCCGCTGCAAGGGCGATAGCTGCAGCGAATCATGCCATGGAGGTACGCCCCAGCCCCACTCGACCGACCACGCGGCCCTCAAAGGAAATGGGCACATCCAACCAGAGGACCAACCGTGTGAGAAGCGCGGGTCAAAAGCTCACATGGTCACTCGGGCCGCTCCACTACAAACCTCAGGACAGGGACGCGGGATTTCGAGTTTGGATGCATTGTCTTGTTGTACCGAGCTGCAACGGCGCACTGCTGGAGTGGTCCCTCGCAGCCACCCATGGGTCAGGCGCGATGTTGTCGACCACCCACGCACCCGAGACCCTGACTTGCAAGAGAGACTGGGACCGCCACACCTGGGCATCACTGCACTCATTGCCAAACGGTCACTCTTCATCACTGCAGACCTTTACGTCAACAAGCAGGTTGCTCCGCAGCCACTACTGGTCACACATCTGCAACGTGCTTCGCTGTCACAACCCTTCTGGTCGCTGTCGAGACTGATTCGAACTGGGCAGGATTGTAGCGCCAGTTTGGTGACCAAAGCGGCTGGGGGCGGCACCACAACCCCACGTCTTCCAGAAGACTCACAGGCTGGGGGTACGGGAGGCTGGGGCCCACCCTACCTGGCGGGCCCGCTGGGTGCGAAGGACCCGCACTACGCGGGGTGGCCAGGGGTCGCGGTGAAGACTCCGAACACCTATCCCTTCCCGGTCGCCGATCCCGCCCAGCCGGCACACTGCATTGTGTACAACACACCGCAATTCGTGCTGTCACCAACCAACGGGGTGTATCACACAACCAACTAACAGACTGGCGGATCGTTCTGCGACACCAGCACTTGCCGTCAGCGGCCCTGCGCACACAGGGGCCAGTTAGCGACCACTCTGGCACAATAGCGGCTCATGAGTCCAGCACGCGTCAAAGGGACAGTGGAACAGACAGGCTGCAGGCACGACTTTACCACAGAAAAGAAATAACCCGCCACCGACCGCAACACCAGCCAGGCGGAGATGGGCAACTCACGGCCGCCGGTCAAACCTCACCAGAGCACTGGGCAATGCGCACTAGGACCCAACAGAAGCCGGCAACTGGAAAATCGTGGAAACGTGATTTGCTCTGTGATGAGTAATGTACTGATGTGGCGACCTAGCTTCACACCAGCAAGCACCGGGCTGTGGCCAGGCCAAAGGGGCAAGAGTGCGATGGTAGCTGGAAACTCGGGTCACGGAAAACCTGAGTCAGTTGTGTTGCTATGGTAGCTAGACAAACGCGGCTAGTCAAGGCCGAGGAACAGCAAGCCTGTGCCTGACAACGGTTCAGTTATGGTACAGATGATGCATCAAGCCTGCACCAAGACAAAAGACAAGTTGATCACTGGACACCCGCAATGTCACCTATGAGTGTTTGTGTACTCTAGTGGTACTTGCAAGCTGTGACAACCAGTGTATGCCTGCAGTTTGTCAACAGGGTGGTCCGCGCTGCAAACTAGTGTGTAGAGCAAGTGGAATGCTCACTCGAGAACTAGCGGCCAGGTACAGTTACACTGTCATGCAGTGTCAGATCCGGTCTACAATCTTGCACCACCCACCAGTGGTCATTGGTCAGACAGCGTGCTACTGCCAATGGGAGTTCTCCACCAGTAGAAGTTCATCTCCACCTCGGGCACTAGTGTGCTTGTTGGTCAATACTTGGAATGGACTCCAAGTAAGCTGGAACTTCAAGATGACCAAGTGGTCAACCTCCAAGCAATGGAGAGGAAAACTTGGCACAGTTCAGAACTGGTGTGAAGAGGAATCAAGAATTTCTACCAGCAGAGCCATCCAAGCTGTCCGAACTCAATTCCGTGGAAGAATTGAGTCGCCATCGCTTCATTTTTTCAACATTCAATCTGTTGGTAGGGTTGAGCCATCACAAAGAGGGATTGAACCGACTGTGACATGCAGTTTGTGGGCAGCAACCAGTGAAGCAAAGCTGATGTGCCAACAAGGGAAGAAGCAGACTGCTATGGTCAAGTCAAATGAAGAGGTCAACCCAGGGAACTCTTTGACACTGGTCTGTGACGTTATTGCCAATCACCAGTTAGGCACCACCAGAGTGGGGTTGCTTGGATGCCACACCGTTTGGCACAATGCACCATGCAGCAACAACCAAATATGGGTGCTACAAAACTGGTCATTGGAGCCTCAATGGTTGCGCATTGGATGCAGCCAGAGTAAACAACACTACCAGTGCACAGTGCTGAACAAGCTCACCCGAGAGGAGAAATCTTCTAGCCAACTGAAAGTCCAGCAGTCCACAGCAAGACAAGGCAAGAAACGTGAGAATCGCAGTTGGGAGCGATACCAAGGCAAAGAGGAGCGTCAAGCCCACAGTCAAATCTGTCTCCCCTGCCAGAACCAGAATGTCTGCAGCAGGAAGAAAACCTGTCAGGCAGAGGTTTCAAGCAAGTCAGTGGGGCTTATCTGGGCAGATGCACCAGGGCTACAAGACTCGTGTGCTCAAGGTCACAAGACGGTACCTACTCATTGCTGTATCCGCAATTCTGACTGCTTGCACATCAACTGCCAGGGACAGCCCAAGAAGCTGGTCAGCGGCAGAAGAAGAGGCACCAATTATGGCATTGTCAACATCAGTGCTCTGAGTCGGAAAGGAATGCAAAACTACTTGGACAACAACCTGCCAGACATCAGTGATTTGAACAACCTGACTCAAGAAGCACCACCTGCCTACCAGCAGACGCAAAGTCAAACAGTGGAATGTCGGCACTGTACCAGTCGATGTAGCAGTGCATTGCACCTACGATGCCAGAAGTTACCACCTCACTGCCGAATTTGGTCAAGCCTAATGACAAGCACTTCATTGCGCTGTAAAAAGCCGAAGTCAGTTCAGTGTGTCTGGGCACCAATGGTACAAGTTGAGATGTCAGTGATGCAGTTGCCTCAGCGCCAAGTCCACTGCAAACCACTTGTCACCAGCACAGACCAGGGAGGCCAGTATTTGAGCGGATGTGAGAACATGGCTGTAATTTCCAAGTGCCGCACAGAATCCACGATGTTTGCGACAATATACCAACGTTCAACCAGTGACGGGAGGTCGGCAGCATTTAGTGAGCTGTTCCAACTGCCACAAACCCGCGAAAATCCCTGATTTCACCACAACGGAATACCGGTAGAAGACGTGTATCTTCAAAATACATGATCTGTGATTTGTTGTGTGTGTAATAACCACTTCATTCTGCCGGTTAGTCACCTCTTTTCAGAGAGGGGGGTGATGTCGTATGTGTGTGAACGCGTGTGATTGCGTGCCTAGGCGTTTTACCAGTGCGCGCCGAGTTACATGCTAATTTGTATTACTGCGTGTTAGGGTCACACGTATGGTCTATACCCAGCTCAGGTAGACGTATCTGTTGCTCAGTCTTGGCCTGTGTCGCGCCCGTATATTGTTACTAAAGTAAAGTCCTTACCACCGCCGATGCGTCACTGGGTACGGCACTGTTTTTGTATATGGTAATGTGAATATGTATACAATACAACAGTACTATTAACGAAAATCTACTGAGGTGTGGCATCGATTCCAGAGATTAAAAGCGATACGCGCATATGCTTTGTTCTGACACCATGACTCACTTTTGGACCTCTTTGACCCATCTGACCTAGCTGACCGGGTCTTCCAGGGTTGCCGGGTGGTCCCATCTCTCCCTTCTGACCCTGAATACTGTTGCCATCATTGCCTTGTAACCCTCTCTCCCCCTTAGCGCCTGGTCTGCCGGAAGTTCCTGGCGGTCCAGGCGGGCCGGCCGGGCCTGGAGGACCCTGAAATTTTCATTTATGGAATTGTTGCAACATTGAGAGAACAACAACATGCAAGCTACGGAAGCAGAAGCCTTTGATAGAGAACAAGACAGTCCGGACAATTAGGCCACAGATGTAGTTTTTTGTGTACTTGATGTTTTATGGACTATAAAGGGTTTTTTAACATGTTCGATATCATTACTCCAGTCCTTTTGGAAGACCGACCGACCGACCGACCGACCGACCGACCGACCGACCGACCGACACTAATCACTAATCACTAACTATAAGCACGAACAATAGTGTTCGCCTCATTAGTTCGTTTTTTGTTCGTTCGTTCGTTCGTTCGTTCGTTCTTTTGGTTTCGTATTTCGATTCGTTAGCATAAATTGTGTTCGCCATAGATAAGCTATTCGTGTTGTTCACGAATTGTTCGTCTGTGCCTGTCAAAGATCTTTTAGGCAACACAAATTAGTTTCGGCAAACAAAACCCTTACTGTTCGTCGTTCGAGAGCTGCGACATAAAAACGTGATTTAATTTATCTTATCACCAAGTATGGCCTAATTCTCCGGCCCTTAAGAAGCACTACTCACTTTGATTTGCAGGAAAACTGGAGTGTTAGGATTTGGCCCCTGAAATCACAAAATCACCATCACAAAACAGAGCACAACTACAAGACGCAGAAGCCCAGAAAAAGCGAAGAAAGCTGAGATATAGAAAGACGGCTAGAGAAGCAGGTGATGACCATACATAGATAGACTAGGCAGACCACATAAAACAACTAAACTCGAGTCGGACCAGTAATACTTGACTGGTCCAACTCAAATTTACAGACGACCACTTGATGCAAGCTCGGTACCTGCATTACTTTCAAAGGAAAATTGTAATGAGGGCTATAAGCGCCGTCCGCCTAAAACTTCTCATTAGTACTATAACAGTCAGGCACTTAACGCCGTTTATGGTACTGGCCACCAGATATAGTACCGGTTCCTAGACTACTGGCACCATATACAATGTATGGTACACCACGTTCGGGGACTGTGGTGGTACCACATACAGGTACCCCTGCCTATGGCCATGGGTGCCGGTGCCATATATGTTGACGGTACCATATACATTGTATGGTACGAAATCTGAGCAGAGTCGTACCATATATTGTACCGGTACAGGTACAATGTACCAATACGAATGTAGTGGTACCATATATGGTACCACCACAGTCCCCGAACGTAGGGGACCATATATGGTGCCACTAGCCTAGGTACCGGTACCATAAACGGCGTTAAGTTCCAGACTGTATAACGTGCAACTACTACATACAGATTCGTACATACACATACTGTAATCAGGTTAGAGAATTCGGAAACAAATAGGGTGGAATTGCGAGCGCAAAACGAGCAGTAAATCGAACAAAAAAGAGGTCGAAAATAAAATCAAATGTACGTACCTGCATTATTGGAACACCTGGCGTTCCTGAGTCACCGCGGTCGCCCTGGAAATCAGGCTATTTCACATACAAACCAGGCGGGGTAATTGCTTTGGGCAACTATAGTCTGTTCTAAGGGAAACAAAATACTGGATAGGGTGAAAGCAACCGATCTTTGATAATAATATGCATAATTGCTTACTTTGTGACCAAGCGGCCCGGGCGGCCCAGGTGGACCCATCGGACCACGACTGCCTTTATCTCCTTTGATTCCTTGCGTCCCCTGAAGTGTCACTAGTTTTTTTTTGAATTTATAGGCTCCGTTTTATGTAAATTCAGTTTACCGTGTCTCCCTTTCTGCCATCCAATCCGATTGGACCCTATAAAGTTTTTGATTGATCTCTCTCTATAATCGTAATAATACCATTTTGGCACAGTCAATTTTAATCCCCATACATGTAACAGGGGGTCCGGGGGATCTGCAACCACCCGACTTAAGGCCAGACCCCCGATCGAACCCCCTCCGATTTTACTGGGAAGTAACAGACCCCCAAACTCCTCCTATGGAACTCCCAAACTCCTACATCTATGGCCAAAGAACAAGGTGTCTAAAAGTGTTTGAGAAACGATTTGATTGCTTTGTTTCGCAAATTGCGCATTTTGCACCTTTGCTGTACAGTAAGTACGTTACGTACAGTACGTACGTACAGTATATGCACCGTCCGTCGAAACAGCAACCCGCATATTTATAGTTACTAAAGCAAGCGTATAATCTCAACCGATTTGAATGAATCCTTTTAATGAGAGATACAATGCAGCGAACTTAAGAATTCATCTACCTCTCATTAAAAAAAGATGCTTCAAAACCGTTGAGAATTACGGTTGCTTTAAAAACCTGCTGGGTTGTTGTTTGACGGGCGGTCTACCTGCCACTTAGTCAAATTTAGACATCTTTAAATCTGACAGAGCCATAAACAAAAGACACCAAGAAATAAAAACAAAAAATACCGGAAATCCAGGGTATCCTCTCTGTCCCTTGGGGCCCTAGAACCAGTCAGAACCATATCACCGGCACAAATGCAACGGAAGAAAAAGAAATAGTGCATACAGCAGCTCCTGGCGGCCCCGGCGCCCCTCTCAGATGGATTGCATCTCTGCCGTACAAAAAATAAGGAGATCTACGTTTAGGAGACCGCAGTTTCGCTCGAATCTGAAAACAATGCCGTCGAACACCGAACAAAAGCCACCACAACACATACGAAAGGCTTATAGGTGCTGCTTTGTTCACCGGGAATTGCGCGAGGACCCTGAAACTGACAGCTCTGTAAACGGCACAAACAACCACCGCACTTAAAAAAAGCTCTGCATGCAAGAAACAAAAGTGAGCCCTGTTAGTCTTTGTTAGTTTAAAGTTTAGTTCGGACATTATCTACAAATTATGTATAAACTGCAGTACCGGAAATCCGATTGCCCCTCTAGATCCAGTAGGTCCTGAATAGCCCTGAAAAGAACAGAACACATATGGTTAGTAAAGTTTAGTCACTTGAATTAGCGCTAATTTAGCATCATTGTGGCGAAGAGACAAAAACTGAATTGAGTGTAGGTTAAAAGCATGCAAATAGTGCAGTGCAGGGCGTGTAGTCAGTGGAGTCACTACCCCCCTGTCGACTTTCCTGGAATAAACTTCTCAATCAAAATTTAACAAGTCCATAGGCTGTCCCAAAAATCAACTACAATACAATATTACAAATGCTGTTCTTTTGGACCAATTCACTTCAATAACGGCACCAATTGCTCATCTAATTGTGCCATTTTACAAATTCAAAGTGTAGCCCCTAATTCCAACCAATACTCAAAACACAGATCAAAAGGCGAAAAAACACCATTTCGGCTAGTACGGCAACGTTTCTATGTAGAAGAAAACGCTCCCATTTTATTAATTAATTCTACATTTTTCAAAATCGGCTTTTGAAACTCTGAATAGGGTTTATAAAGTGTGCACAACCCTGTTTAGCCCTTCTGAAACCCTAATTTAAGATTGAAAACAGTCTTGAAACCCTATCTGGTCAGCAGTTTGTATTTAGGCCCTGAATTGTTGTCCTTTTCAACCCAAAATAGGGTTTAAGGGTCCCAGAAACCCCGCAGAATCATTTTGTCCGAAATTGGGCCCTGGTGGGCTAACCCCCCCCAACTACATGTATGAACTTAGGAAACCTATCATTATAAGAAATTATGGAATTTTGCTAATTTTTGTTGATAGCCACAAAAGACAAAAGACGGCTTCCTAAAAGCTAATCATCAATCGAAGTTAAAAGACTTTCATGTTCAAAATCTTTCGCACAAAATCCCAGTAAATGGAAAACACCCCAATACGCCCAATACCGGTTGGCACTCAAACCGTAATTATGGCTATACAGTCATGTCTCGTTAATTCGGACATTCGCCATCCGGACAAGACTTGGCCAGGTAATAATTTTCCCCTGTGTTATATGTCTCGTCAATCCGGATCAATCAGGATTCGTTAATCCGGACAAGATTTGCCGTCCCAACTTCGAAATTTACAGGTAACTGCTTCGTTCGGATTTTAAGAAAAAATCCATGTTTCAGATCTGAATTTTCAATGGAATATACGCTTCTTGTTAAATAACAATGTTTGATTGTTTGCCTTTTCAGGGGCTATTTGAGGCTATACAACTGAAACATTTGCAACTAACAAAAAGCTGTCATTTACATAATAAGTTTTGAACCGAAAACGGAGTTTTAGCTTTGATCCATTAATCCGGACTATGCTGACCCGTCGCAACTAATCCGGATTAACGAGACATGACTGTAATAGGTTAATTCTCCGTCACATGACTTAATGCCCAAGCTGAGCATTTTAAAACTACCAATACGGCGGTGGGGGTAGTGACCACTAATCATCGCCAAAACAAGCGCACACAAACAAACAAACAAAACTCACTCTTGGGCCAGGCGGGCCGGGAGGGCCTGAAGAAAAGAAAAGTAGGTTTTTTGTCTACTGCTTATCGTTCATTCAAGAGCCGTACTGCTATCAGCTCTCGGCGCCTATAGTGACTTTAGATTAATGTATTCAGTCAGGGCAGCCAAAGTCGGTTGGCCGGCAAAAAGAAGGGCAGCGGCGGCGGCGGCGGCACTGCGGTGGATTGTGCCTGAAGCGGGCGCCTGTGCAGTCAACCGGAAGCAGTAAGGTTTAGGAGAAGAGCGATGGGGATGCTGCCGGCTCCGGCACAGCCGTTTGTGTTTAACTCTTATTGCAGGCGGCCCTCTTTTAATTTCTTTCTTTTTACGACACTGCCCTGTCAGAGACCTTCTGGGTGGTAGGGCGCTTCTTTTACTAATCCGACGCGGCGGGACGTCGCCGGCGCTAATCCGATTGGTGCTGAGGTGTTAATCACTAGCAGTTATTAGCGCCGAAAAATGGCTGATCTGCCCTAGAGCCGGCATCATTAACTCTAATACCATTTGGCTATTGAGTGGCGTCATCAGATATGCATTTGTGCGTCGGTTGGCAACATCGGATAGTGCGGCTACGATTGCCTTTATGAGAGGAGCCAGGCAGAGGTGTCAAACTAATCCACTAATGACAGAGCGGGACAGTAGGCTTTCCCAGAACGGCCAGTGTCTCAATCTTAATGTGTTAATGACAGTTCTGGCACCCCTAATTTGGACCGGGCCGGTTGGTTGGGCTGCGGCCAGATTCGTCGTAAAACAGCTCAGTCGTTATCAGATGGTCAGTGGCGATTTATAAGTCGGTTGGTTTGATAGAATCGTCGGACAGGTCCGACTCCTTTTATGGGGCAGACGGTGGCTGTTTGCGATGCGATAGAGCCCACCTAGGATATGCGCCATATGGCAGTCACTCTGACATGACATTAGTCAATTGAGAGCTACTAATCAGGCACACTACCACTTCCTCCCCTCGCTCAAAGTGCCTCTGGCCTGTGGCTAATTTCTTTGGCATAACTCTTGCGCATAAACAGCTTGATTGCTGGACGACATATGCTGCAATTTTGCAACAAAGTTGCCCCGGTCAAAACATCGTTTAGTGGTCTCTCTCTGCCTGCTCTGGCCGAGCAAACTTAGCAGCTACCTACCACTTTGCTTTGAGCAAAAGGCGTGGAGACCAAACAACAGGCTATACAGCTGACCTTCTAAGCTTGACCAAACACTAAAGCTTCTGTTGACCAAACACCATCTACACCTACTTTCTTTCCGCTTCACTGCACCGGCAGACGTTTCCTGGCCGGTAACAGTGCTTGCTTGGGCAGCTAAAAGATTATTAGGCGTCCGTAGACAGCTGACACGTAACAGCATGTCTGCCCTGCCAACACCCGACTTGCCCCCTCCGATTTTTTCAGCAAATTTTTAGAATTTCGGACACTAAAATTGCTAAAACAGCACTTTTAGCTGTATTTGAGCTGAAATCAGGGATTTTTGACGATTTTCAGCCCCACATTGCGATTGTTGAGCGTTTTTGGTACCCAACCCCTCCCCAGAATTTGAGATAAGACCCCGGCCGGCCCACACATCCACCCCATCGGTGGATGACCTGTTATACAGTGGCGTAATCAGGATTTTGTGAAGGGGTGTAAAATTTAAGGTAGCCCGGGTTGGCCATGCGAAAAATTTTGCAAAATTAGCCTTCACGTAAAATTTGCCGCATTTAAATCGCATTCTGGGCATAAAATAGGCAGGTACAGGTAATAATTTATTCATTTCTCTTATTTTTGCCTAAATTTCCCTTCCTATCTCCACTACAAAGGGGGGTACCCACCCTACACCCCTGGGTACCCTACTTAGACAGGCAGTTATTTGGCTTTTTTTAATATAATAAGCTGTTTGAGCTTGAGTAGGCCACCTAAAATTAGTAGACTTTACGATAAGGCAGCTGCTATGTACCTAATGTGGCTTATGCAAGTGAGAAATAGTCAGCTGCAGAGAAAGCGGACGCTATAGAGCATGACAGTCAGTCGTAATCCCTTTTTATGGCTCGACTCAAGCAGAGACTGAATAAACTTGAGCAGATGATTCAAGACGCTTAAATAAACCCTCGTGCAAGAGCAGCTGCGCGCGGAGACCCCTGACCCAGGACAAATATTTTGTCAACGTCCCTCTATTCCGGTGGCGTTAAATGACCGCAGTGCAATGCACATCTTCCAGCCCGATCGGGCGCTCTATCAAAAGTCGGCGCGGCGTAAAATCCTAACACACTTCTGTTCGGGTCGGGAATCTGAATGGCGGATGGATTGGATTTGCATACAAAAGTGCACTGATCAGTGGCAGATTAGGGCAGAAGAGGAGATTAGAGAGCTCTCTCGAGCACGACCAAATTTTTATCGAGCAGATCAGGCGACCGACAGGTGGACGCTGCCCGGCCGGACGCTAATTACTGGCTGCTACTACCGTTTATGGTGGTGTTTATGGCAGGCAGGAGTGTTCCGCGTATTTTGCTGACACTCGCTCAGAGGCCCGTTTTTAATTTGCAGTTAAACACGTCAGGTCAGACGCGTGCCGGCCGGCAATTTGGTTCGGCTCGGAAATTAGACATTTATTGCAACAAAAAGCAGTAGACCTACCTGCCGGACACAAACACTCAGTAGCTCGGACCTTCCTTGCCGTCTCGTTTGTCACTTTGCCCCAGCTAGACGGCATCTTCTGTTTTGGCTGCAAAAAGTCTGCGCTGTTTGTCAGTCGGTACCGAGCTCGCCGAACAGTTACATCAGAGGGAGGTAAAAAAAGGCGGACAACTGTTGCGGAACAAGGTTTAAAGTGGCTCTCTGATGTGCACGGCGCTCTGCGACCCATCAATTGCTACCATTATGGCTGCCAGAGCATTACCGGTTAGAACAAACTGAACTATTAGCTCAAAAAACGGCGCCGCCCCCCAGCAAGCTCTAGATATGCGCATTAGAAGGCAATTTGTCTGGCGCGCCGCGCATACGAGGACAAAAGCGCCGTAACTTTACCTGTCTGTCTGAAGTGAGAGAGGCTTTGAGAGCCGGCTGCCAGACACGCTCCAGTCTTTGCACTCGCTCTTCCAACCACACTGTCCGAACGCACACAAACAGGCAACACACTAGCAGGACTAGACACAACACTGGCAATAAATAGGGGTAGAACTGCTTCCTACGGCAGCCACAACCACAACACCCCGCCGACTTCTCTTCCAGTTCGACAGAGCTGGCTCTGGGGCCTAAACTACTGTCGCAGGAGTTGCTACGCTTGTTCAACACTGCATAGGAGGTAGCTGGGCAGTAGTCCCTTCGCGCCAGACGGCTCGATGCCACATTCAGCGAACTGTCACCCAGCTCGCTACAGTAATCAGACGTTTCCATTTTCTCAGTCCATCGCCAATTAACCAGCTGCTAATTGGGACCACTACACCGCAGTTGCCCTGACCAGCAGAAGTCAGCTAATGCCTGGCATGGGGGAGGTAAGGCCGCCACCGACACTTAGTGGCATTTTACGCGCGCGCGCCGTCTGCACTGGCCGGCCGGGGGTGATAGCCTAGACGGCAGGCACTAATCCAATCATTAGGTAGTATTGATTTAGCACTGCTAATTGAGACAACGCAGCTAGGAGGCGATAAATAAGCGCCGAGGCTAATAAGGGCGGCCTGACTGACGGCCCGTTTTAGTCATTCATCAGTAAATAGACCTAATTGAACGGGCTTTAGCCGTTAGCGACACCCTGATTATTAGTAGTTAGTCATTCATTGTTTGTCCCACTCAAATCCAGCCATTGTCTATTTACTAGGTTCCGGCTGGCGCATTCGCTTTACTACACCTGCGCAGCCGAATACGACAGAACATCATTTTGTGGTATGTAGTGAAGTGACGGTTTTCTCACAAGTACGGCATCAGTCTAGTACATACGTACTACATACATGTAAAAGTGGGTGGTGGGTCTGCCCCAATCCGACTTAGCTGAGCAATGAGCTTAGACTTTCATGACTGGCTAGCTTTCTCATATACTGAGCTTAAGGTGTTGGTCTGGCATCGGCGTGAAGCTTAGCGGTTAGAGCGCTGGACCAGCAACATACATTCCGCTTGGTTTTTCCGTGGAGGAGGGCCTTTTTCAAATCCCATGTACCGTTTTGGGACCAAGTCCGAAATGAGTTTTGCGACCTTTCTTGGGGTCCAAAGGTAGATTTTGTTGACCTTTTCGGGGTAAAAAGTGGGTTTGTCGACCTTCTTCGGGATTCCGAAGCGAGAAATGGCTTTAAAACCCTATTTAGTCCGAAAAAAAGCGTTACGAACCCTGCTTTTGCGTTAAAAATGGTTTAAAAACCCTGTTCTGGTTAAAGAAAATGTTTTACAAACCCAATTTTGAAGCAGCAAATGTAACAAAAACCTGTATTGCACTCAAACTGCGTATTGAATGAGTTTCAGCGACAAGATTCGGTTTGAAATACGTTTTGGAACTAAAAAATAGTCCAGAAAATCTAACTTTTAGTTCTAAATTAGGCTCAAAACCCTGTTTGGAGTTATAAGATTACTGAAAACTCTATTTTGTGATTTGAATGCAGTTCACAAGCGCTGTTTAGGGTTTCTAAGCAATCTGAAAACCCTCTGGACTTTCTAACCAGTTATAAAACCTTTTTAGGGTTTGAAAGTAGCCTAAAAACCCTAATTAGGGTTTCTAAGCAGCTGAAACCCATGTTTAGGATTTCTAAGCATTACAAAACCTATGTTTAAGGTTTGGAAGCAACCTAAAAACCGTAATCAGGGTTTCTAAGCACTGCGATGCACTTGCTATTGCGTTGATGTTGATTCTGTATAAAATTTTACTTTAGATTTCAGCTTCGGCCCAACAAACCCTTAGCCAGAAGCAGGGCAGGGCAGGACTACAGATAGTGTCTGTCGGCACGTAGCATTTGATAAAAAAGAAGCAGAATTTTAGAAGTGCACGTGCGTCTGACAGGATAGACAGACAAGGCGAGGCGAAGAAAGCTTTATTCAGTTAAGTGCATAGGACAGCTAATTAAAGAGCCTTCTATGTACAAACAAACAGCATTCAATAATTGCGCCAACAGCTGATAGTAGTTAGTTTTAGTATTACAAAGACAAGTGCAAAATGATTCATGGACACTTTTTCTCCACCACTGATTTTCCAGACTCGTCGTACTCTTGACGACTGATCCACATTTGTTGGAATGAACCCTTAAATCAGCGGAATTTGATACATACGTACTTTCAGGCACTACTCTACGTATTCTGTAACAGTTTCATACATTTACCAGGGGTTACCCCATAGCTAGAAAGTCCAACCCCTCCCACCCCGAAGACAGTTTAGGGACCCAACCGAAAAATGCAAGTACATTTCAAAATTCAGTGCATTCTGTGTTTTTGGCGCATAACTCCTTATGAAGCGTCGGAGCGCTTTTTGCCTCATAACCAAAGTTGTAGAGGGGCCAGCCAGAGCTCTGTACTGTCATGTAACCTAATCTGCGCAACGTTCCCTTGTAACGCTAATTTGCGCAAGGCAAAAATTGTAGTTTCGCATTTTCGGTCAAATTTGACGCTGTATATCTCTGAACCGTTTGACCTAGAATCAATATGAAAGCATTTTTGAAATCCCCATGGTCTCTAGATTCTGATTCACTAAACACATCTCATTCAGCCCTACTATAGAAACAGCCCTTGCGCAAATTAGCGTTACAGGGAACGTTGCGCAGATTAGGTTACATGACAGTACAGAGCTCTGGCCCCTCTACAATTTTGGTTATGAGGCAAAAAGCGCTCCGACGCTTCATAAGGAGTTATGCGCAAAAAACACAAAATGCACTGAATTTTCAAATGTGTACTAACAAACTGGCTCAGAAGTCACTAATTTTTGTTCTAAAATTCGCTTGAAAAGCCTTTGGAAACCGAATTTGGCGTTTCCACTGCTGATATTATCGGGTTTTTTGAAGCCCTTTTTGTCATTTTTTGCTTGTGTTTAGCTCTAAAACGCTATTTGGCAGCTTAAAATAGCGATTTTTAGCCTCCTTATTGTAAAAACGAAAGTGCTACAAACGCATTTTCAGGCGTTCTGGAGCTTTTTGAAATTTTGGAGCCCACTCTAGGCAAAACCCCTCGACCCCCAGTTGACGGAAAGACCTGTTATGTACATGAACGTTATGAACAGTTCAGAATTTCAACCGAAGTAGAAAGGTCAAGCTATGCAAGTTATGCAAGCTCAAGAAAACCGGCTGCATACCAGAGATGCCAAAATAGATCCTCCGATCCAGGAGCCGTACCGCCTCTCCATCGGTGTCGGCGCTGCTATCGTCTTCAGCTTGCAACTCTGCAACTGCATCAACAGTCAGTCTTTAGTAGCTACCGTCTCAATAATGCTACCTATATATCAAAGGTAGTTCGATAGACTCAACTCCTAGCAATCATACATGTACCTGTAACCCGGCTTAGGCCAGATGCCCAAAGCCCTTTCTCCGTTTGGCTCTGGTACATGTACGACATCGACATGTACCAAAACCGAGGGTAGGTAGGTACCACCTACCGGAGTTTTCCACTTAGTATCCCAGGGGATATAACACGGAAAATCACGTTTCTCAGTGAAAACATTGCTGCCAGTTAATATCCCTGGGATATTAACTGGACACAAAGCCATGGGATATTAACTGGAACAATGTTTTATCATAGATACAGTATGCGTGTGTAAAGAAAATTATTACAAATTTGACAGAAACATTGCCGCCAAGTAATATCCCATGGGTTATTAAGTGGGGTGGGATACTAAGTGCAAATCTCCGGTAGCTACAGGGACACTGCAGTGAAAATAGAAGCAGTAGTAGTGGCTCTTCCATTACTAACAAACAGGCTTACAAATCACTAATTTTTAGCATAAAACGCCTTTGACGTTTCTGTTGCTGACATTTCAGAGAAATCGGATCGGTGTTTTTGGAAAAGCTTTCTATCATTTTATGCTTGTTTTTATCTCTTTAAACGCTATTTGACTGCTTCAAATTGCGATTTTAGCCTCATTATTTTAATATTATTTCAATAGTGCATTTTCAGGCCTGAACCTGTTCCATGTATGGTACTAGTATCACTACCATACCATCTACGGACAAGCCGTATGAGGGAGCCCAGCCAGTTTAATACCATACATAAATTTGAGCAATCTTTAACTCTATCAGAACCAACAAAGAATAAATGAGAAATCAATACCGGGGGACACTTGAGAGAGAGGTCGTGGGTGAGTCGCTCCACAAAGCCTTGCAATAACGAATTACCGCCGGTCACAATTAAACCTCCGTAGAGAGACTAGAAAACGGTTAATGATAATCAATCGTGACTTAATTAATTAATTAAGAGCAGACCGTGCGAATGTCTATATCGCACATTCCAATGCTGGTGGCAGCTACCTGACTCACTGACAGCAGACCGGCCGGGTTGACTCCCTAATAAAGGGAAAGCGTGAAAAGAGGGGGTAGAAAAAGAAAACTGAAGTGCACCTTCAGATAACCGACGTCGAAAAGTCCTTCCGGAATGCGCATTCGCTCCTCTACAAAGTCGCGATGGTAGCCGGAAGGAAATTCGTACTCTCTGCCCGGCACCTGCTCGCTATTTCTGTAAAATTAGCCGAGTTAGAGTTTTTTGAAATCACTCTCTTTCTTTTGGTCTACGGGGTTTTTCCGTAAATAAGCCCATTTGCTTGTTTTAGGTTTTAGCACTTTTTGGCCCTCCATAATGAAAGCAAAAATAAGCCCATCGGCTTATTGATGGAAACTGCGGAGGTGGTCTTATTTTTTGGGGGGAGGGGCTTATTCTCGAAAAAACCCGGTAGACTGCCGACCTTTCTGTTTTCATCTGCTCCCTAAACAGATTTTTTTCTGATACAGTAAGACACTGAACGCCATGATGGCAACGGTATATATATGGTGCCATCAGACATAGGCGAGCCCATCCGGACAATTTTTCCACTCCAAATGATTCTTATGGCCATACATGTAACAGGTCATCCGCCGATGGGGGGAGGGGGGGTTGGGGGGGTCTGGCGTCGGCCGGGGGGGGGGGTCTGAGCCAAAATTTTGGGGGAGGGGGTGGGCACAAAAAAACGCTCAAAAATCGAGAAAAATCGCAATTTTTGGCTAAAAATTGCCAAAAATCGCTAATTTGGGTTGAAATACAGCTAAAAAGTGCTGCTTTGCAGGCGATTTTGGCAATTTTTGTGGGTGGAAGTGTAAAAATTGCAAAAATTTGCTCGAAAATTTACTTGCCAGAAAAATCGGAGGGGGGTCGGTGAAATCGTCTCGGAGGGGGGTCCCCATCTGGGGGGGTCTGGCCTAAATCGGGTGGGGGCAGACCCCCCTGTTACATGTATGCTTATGGCATGCTATTATTACAGCAGTTTCTGCGATTGTTTAGAATTTCAGACACAAAATTTGCTTGTAAAACAGCACTTTTAGCTGTATTTCTTCAGCTCAAATTAGGGCTTTTTTTAATGATTTTTATCCAAAAATTACGATTTTTGGACGTTTTTAGTACCGTACTCTGTGCCCTTGAATGAAGGCGTATGACCTGTACCACTGTTTCCTGCTTCATAGTTATATCGGATATATCAATACAACGAATGTAAGACCAACGACCAATTAAGTACACAATACGTACATGTGTTCGCGTTTTTCTTATACTGGAACGTTTGTGTTCTTGTGTACGTGTTAGTCAAAGGTACGTCGAACAAAAAAAGGTTCACAATTGAACTGAACGATCTACACAATTGTCTTGCTGTTTGTCAAAAGACATTGCGCTAGATTACACAACAAAACAGATTCAGAGTCTAAAAGCGAACCGATAGATTGAGGGTTGAGAGAAGAAAACAGAAAGGCCGGTGAGAATTGCAGGAGAAAATTAACAAAAGCACAACTAACTGGGCATCTATAGGTGTGTCGCTGAGTTGTAAGACGCTGTGCTGAAAATCTTGTACCATCTCCTGAAACCGAGATTTGAATGTCGGCCAACAAAATATCACAAAACTTCTCTTCAGGCATACATGTACTAGGGGGGTTGGGGGTTACCCCCCTGCTGGAAATGCCAACCCCCCTCACCCCCCACCCCCCGAGACAGGTTAAGGGACCCCTCCCCCCGACCAAAAATACAAGTGGTGGTAGTGGCTCCAGTATTAACAAACTGGGTCAGAAATCACTAATTTTTAGGCTAAAATTCACTTGAAAAGCCTTTGGAAACCGAATTTGGCATTTCCACTGCTGATATTTAAGAAAAATCGGTGTTTTTGGAAGCTCTTTTTGTCATTTTTTTCTTGTTTTTAGCTTTAAAACGCTATTTGGCAGCTTAAAATAGCGATTTTTAGCGTCCTTACTGAAAAAAACGGGCTAAAAACGCATTTCTAGGCGTTTTGGAGCTTTTTGAAATTTGGGACCCCCCACCTGGGCGAAACCCCCCCTCGACCCCCCACCTGAGGAAAACCCCCTCCCCCAGGTCGGCCCGGAGCTGTTACATGTATGACTTCAGGTCTACCACAAATCTAGAATTTTCGAAAAAATACAAACATTCAAAAAGCTTTACTTCAACATTTCATCAATAAACCGACAAAATACGCAATTGAAACGTAAATCAGGCTACTCCTTACTTACCTTTATCATGTAATCATTGTAGGACTTTGAGACCTCCGGTAGGTTCGGCTTTTTTGTATATTTGGCCTGTTCCTGAGCTCGGACTTGGCTCTAAAACTGCTTCTACTGTACAAACTAATTGCTTAGAACTAAAACTACCTTGCCAGCGATTACGTAGGAGGGAACCAGTTCGACTCCTAATTCTTCCAGACACTTCTGACACTGCTCCGTCAATGCATCGCCCGCTAACGGTGACTTGACTACGGCTAAAGACACATACATGTAACAGGTCATCCGCCGAAGAAGAAGAGGGGTTGGGGGATATGGCACCGGGCGGGGGATCTGAGCCCAAATTTTAGGAGGGGGTTCGAAACCAAAAAAAGCTCAAAAATCGCCATTTTCCGGCTAAAAATCGTAAGAAAAGCTAAATTTGGCTCAACTACAGCTAAAAAAGGCTAAAATTTTAGTGTCTAAAATACCAAACAGATTGTAAAAATTCGATTAAAAAAATTACTTGCCAGAAAACCGGACGGGGGAGGCGCAAAAATCGTCTCGTACAGGGGTCCTGACTTAAGTCGAACGGGGTCAGACCCCGGACCCTCTGTTTTACATGTACGAATAATACCATAATAGGGCGTCGGTGCCATGGGCGGAAAAATCACCTTTTAGATGAACACTAACTTTTTTGTTCGTCTACTCTCCGAATAGATTCGTTTTTCAACTGAGACCATAAATGTAACAGGGGTCCGGGGGTCTCCCCCCACCCGGCTTATGGGAACCCCCCGAGACGATTTATCCGACCCCGCCGATTTTTCTGTCAAATAATTTTGAGCAAGCGCCGACCAAGACAGATTAACTCACCGAAGACTAGACCAACGCTAGAAAGAGGTGAACAAAGAGTTGTTCGAGTTTAAAGTTAGCAATTTGTGTTGGCTGTGGCAAACAGAAGAAGGTAATGTTGAGAGGGTTCGCCCGGCCTAGCTGCACTTCTCTAGCTAGCAGCAAAGCGAAACTGCCAAAATCAGTTAATCTAACCTTGACTGAGGCAGTATCCGTCATAAATAGGAGCTGCCGTGGTGTGAGTGGCTCCGCTGTCCAATACAAGTCCGCTTGAACGCCCATTGGCAAATCTGAAACAATTATACGCTCACTGCCTTTTAAGCAAGACATCACACAAAACAGGGCGTCTGGTCTGACCGCAGGTCGGAAGCCCCAAAACGACACAGAAGAGAAACTCGGGGGAGTTGTGGAAGTCAACACATGTAACAGGGGGTCTGGGGTCTGCCCCGAACCCGACTTAGGCCAGACACCCCGTGATGGGGACACCCGGGACGATTATTCCGACCCCCCTTTTCTGGCAAGTAAGTTTTTGAGCAAATTTTTGCGATTTTTTGCAATTCCAGACACAAAAATTGCCAAAAATCGCCTGTGAAACAGCAGTTTTTAGCCTTATTTCAGCCCAAATTGGCGATTTTTGACGATTTTTAGTGCTATTTTTCTCGATCTTTGGGCGTTTTTAGTGCCCAACCCCATCCAGAAATTTGGGCTCAGACAGGCTTTGGCGGCCAGAGTAGAAGGAAAGTAGATTAATTAATAAATAGACGTACGCAGCCAGCACAGCGTTCTTGCAGAGGAAGAAGGCAGGAATGTCGTACTTTTCGAACATTACTTCCGTCAACTTTTCACGTTTCATTTTTGTCGTCCACTAGAAAAAGACTAACTGAGCTAGCTTTAGAGTTAGTAGAAGGGTAGAGACACAAGCTTACAGGGGGTTCGGACATCAGTACAGGGTGGTGTCTGGGATCGGTCATAAAGCGTCGCTTGTAACAGAAGCCCATTATCTGCTCGAATAGGTCCCATCTTCGACTGAAAAAAATTAAATCTATACATACGTAGCTGTAGCGATCGAAAGGAATTCCGGCTGCCGGAACAACATTTATTGACTTGTAGCTCTTTTTTGTAAGAAAACTTGTTAAATTCTTTGCCATACAAATAACATGAGAGACATGTTTTCGGCAATAATTGTTATTGAAATCTACTTTTTTCACTCCAGAAATGCACTTTGTTGGTCACTCACTGCAGCTCAACTGCGAATCAAGATTTTGTAGTAGTTTCAGATTGAAAATAGATCATATAAGTAGATATCAAGCCGAAACAATGAAAAGAAACAGAAGCCGTAAAGTGATAAGCGATAAACCCTAAAAGAAAATAGCTATGGGTGTGTGTGGTGGTCCTGTAAGGGCGAGTGTAGGATTCTCTGAGAAATTACTAAACTGCTACGATCAATGTTAAACAGTACCTAAACACTCCTGTGACAGCTAAAACAGTAACGTTTCATGATACTTGCGTGCGACCGTTCTAACTTTAGCAAGCCACCCTAAAATTGTCTCCTGCATTTTCTGCAAGCACATTTAGTCTGGAAGCAATTGAAAATTTTTAACATTCACTGAAACAGTTCCGGTTCCGGTAACTACCGGAATTGGGTAGTTCGGTTCCGGTCGATCGCTAAGCTGGATAGGCACATGGCAGATAGCAAAGGAAAGCAACATGCCCGACAAACAGACAGCGCAATCACAGAAAGGGATCGACTCCCTCTACCTGCGTACCACACACTCAAATATTTTTGGACAAATTTGTATTGAAAAATAATGATAAAACTAAGTTAAAATTAGGAGCACAGTGCAATGGAATCTATATTACATGGGACTAGCTTTAGAGTCTATGCATAACCATTATAGAAAACCTATATAAATGGGACGCGACAGGGGCACTAAACAAAATCTAATTTAACCTCCGTAAATGGGACGAATCTCCAAAACATTAGAGCCCAAACGACCAATTTGATTTTAACCAAAAATCGAACTTTTGTATTTACCATCCCTCAACTGTACCATAACGGTTTTACGATGCTTGGACGCTTAACAAGGCCGTATTGACAAGGCCGCCTTTGGTCAATTGATAGACAACAAATATTACTCATTCCGTCTCTAAGCAAGTTGACCATTTCTAGTCCGGCGCGCGGCACGTGCAACGAGTTGCTGTCAATCACGTATTTCTTGGCTTTTCCGTCGCCCCGCTCTCAGCGGGCGGCGGCTTATTCTCGTCCATGTCCATCAGTTTCCGGTTCACGCCTACTCCGCCAGTTCCAGCACCCCCGATCGAACTGGGCAAGATCGGCCTGAAACAAGAAATAGACCGCTTCAGACGAACAGCAAAGACAGACAGACAGACTTTTGGACATTCTTCGCCGGCATGGCCGATTCTGACGCTGGAGTAGCCGGCGTCAAAGACCAGAGCGTTGACTTAAATCTGAAAAACAAAACTCTGCTAGCTTAGCTGCCCATACATGGACAAGGGTTTGCCGAATCCCCAACTTGGAGCTTCACCACCACCAACCCAACCCACCCGAAGCCGACTTTTGTTCTTGACCCACACCACCAAAATGGTGGCGACCACCAAAACCGGTAAAGGGATTTTCCCAAAATTTTCAGTTTCGACTACCCCAACCCATTTTTCATTTCAAATGTATCGTTAGTGGACAGTTTGCGATACTTTACAAGTTGCCAGACAATGACAGGGCCACTCCTTGTAAACGCCGGGCAGGAAAATGAAAGTACCTGAAGTAGAACATTTTATTGTGGGTTTATAGCGCACAAGCTCAATAATGAGTGTTCCTTCTATTGGCGTCACGAACAGGTTGAAAATGAGCAAAATAGGATGAGAAAAGTGACTGCTCATCTTCAAGATGTTCGTAGCGCCAATAGAGAGAATAACAATATGAGCTTGTGGTATAAACCACAATGAGCAGTCTACTATAAGTACTTTCATTTCCTGTCATGCTTAGTAAAGTTTGCTCTGGGCAAAGGCTAATCATACACATAACGGGGCGTCCGCCACCACCCGACCTTGGGGCACGTCACCTCGCCACTTGGCACATGCATGCGTTTAGTATTTGTGGATGATTCCGAGGGAAAAGCAGAAAATACTGTACCTCCACCGTAAACGCCTCCCTCATCCTGCAACTACTAAACAGTGACAAATCTACAGCAGACAGATATATTACATATGTATATTACAGTCAGGCATTTAACGCCGACATGTTGCAAGCAATGGTGCCGGGATCATATGGTACAGAATACAGAGGAGTGGCGATGGCACCATGCAAGTAACGGGGGTCTGCCCTCGCCGCAACTTGGGACAGACCCCCCCATCGAGGGGGAACCCCGGCCCCAGAGACGATTTTCCCGACCACGCCCCTCTCTGCCAATAATTTTTTGGCAAATTTTTGCCATTTTTTAGAATTTGGGACATCAAAGGTGCTAAAATGGTTACGTAAGTAACACCATAAGCTGTATTTGAGCCCAAATTTGCGATTTTGAGAGTTTTTGGTATACAACCCACTCTCCCAAGAATTCGGGCACGCACACCTACCACAGCCCCTTTTTGGCGGAGGACCTGTTAAATCTATGGGAGATACCAGCACCAAGGCAGGGTTACCATTGTGCCGGTACGCACTCTATCCACCTCAGCTCCAAACGTCGGGTACCATTTTATGTTGCTATGTACCAGCACCATAAACGGCGCTAAGTGAACACTGACTAGATTAACCGTTCAAATTCGTTCTTCAACCAGACAAAAGTGAATGAACATTGCAGTGAAACATTCGAATTGCTGGGAAAGACCATTTCAGACCAACAATCCACTCTTAAAAACAAGATAACCATCACGTAACGGTGGCAGGACAGAACCCGTCAGTTTAAAAAATAGCCCTTGCTCTTATAGTGCAATGCGAAAATTCATTCCATACACATCATCACACCGTAACCAAATACGTACATCACATAAAGAAGAAACAATGCGATAAAAAAGCAAGCAGTTCAGTTATGTAGGTAATAAGTGTCAGTTCAAGTGAGCGATCATGCGAGAGCGGGGAATGCAGCCAAAGTCGCAGAGGTCACAGACGTAGAATCAGTCCTGCGTATGTTTCTTGATGGTGTGCTCGCTCAGCTGCGTCAGCCCGACCGCCCGAAACAGGCAATAATCGCTGTGAAGCCACTTCTCTTGGTCCGTGTGATTTCTGACAAAAAAAGCAAGACAAATTTGTACAGGGCGGTGGTGCCTTTATCTATTCGCAGTTCGGTCTTTCTTTTGTGTTTGTCAGTCTGTTTCGTTGAAGCTTTAGCACAACGTGCATGCCGGAGATTTCCGCTTATAAGAGCAACACACATGAGCCAGAAAAATACGGAGGGGTATGTGGTTTTTCGTGGGAGTCGGAGAGTATAGAAGTGCGTGAACAAAAAGGTCGACAAAATTTTCGGAGGGGCGCAAGCTACCGGAGAGTGGAGTATGACCGGCCCAGGGCACGGTGTTGACTGACGGGTAAACCGCCACCCCTGCCTTTGTATGGACCGCCATATCATGGTCTTATAATAGGGTTTTGGCTTCTATTATAAGACCATGCTGGTAGTCAGAAAATGGGTTCAGTGACACCCATTTTCCAGTTAAAAGACCATGGTCTTAGTTAAATTAGCCAATTTTTTATTACACAATTTACTGTTTTTCAAGTGAACAAAAGCTGACTATCGCTACAAAGCAAGGGCAGCAGTACATTAGAATGTAAAAAAGATGATATTCTGATCTTTGTTTTCAGCAGAATACAGTACTGCTGTGCCTCTAACACTACATTTTTGCTAAAAATATTTCCTAAGAAAGTTTCAGAAGTCAAGCGTGTATATCTGGAACAGACGTCACTCTATCCGAGAATAATCAATTTTTGGCCAAAAACGGTTTTCATAATGGACGAGCGACTTTGCTATAAGACAATGGTCTTCAAAAGGGCACCAAGAAGTGACCATAAATTTGGGCATTTTCCACTTATAAGACCGTCAAAAACTCAGAACTTTTTACTCTTAAAAATTTTAGCCAAGCCTATTACTGTCATACTAGTTATTCACTTCCACTTATTCGTAGATTAGAGGTAGATTTGGCTACAATTCTTTAGATTGAAATTTTTTGAGATTCTATGCATGTTATATTAAAAATTCAGCATAACCGATTGACGAACACCAAAGCTATCTAGCACTTAACGCCGTTTACGCTACGGACACCATATATGGTGCCGGTACGACCTAAGGAGTACCCCACGTTCAGCTATATGTGGTACCCCTACCTTGGCATTGGTACCTATACCGGTACCATAAACGGCGTTTAGTGCCAGGCTTAACCGTCTCTATAGCAAGACGAAATCCAGAATAGATAAATGGCTGACGCTGTAGAACTGGTACGAAAGCTAAAAAAAGAGCTCATAGCCTGCCTTCTTACCGTAGCTTACGGTTGTATGTTTGCTCCTTTCAATCCGCATGCATCACCGACCTGCGCAATTGCGTTAACACTTTTTAGTGACTTGTTTCACATGCGACGCTAACGCCGTCAAATGTCGGAACGCTTTCGAGCACTGTTCACAGTCAAACTTCTTCCTACAAGTAGCTGAACAACATTACGCTGTCGAACGTATCTAGCTACGAGTTGTCCCAAAAAACGACGGCAACACTTCTTTGCTATCATTTTAAAATTTTCACCAAATTGCAATTTGAAACATAATGTAAAAATAGTGGAAATTTTGTAAGCATGCTAAAGTTTGTGCATTAGGATTGACCCAATCTGAAATGCAACAA
>JASANB010005807.1:0-37932 GCA_030248155.1 Sabatieria punctata | reverse complement strand
AAAAGCCACCAAACAATGTCTTCTACGTTAAACGAAAAAGACCATTCGTACATGTAGTTTTAGCTAATCAATGAAAATATTATCAATATCTTACTGTGTACAGATGCTATTTTATTAAAAATTTCATTTTAACTAGAATTGGCTGCAAAAATTTCCGCTCCAACACTAAAAAATTGAAATTTCGGAGCTACCAAATTATTACGCAATTAGGGGAGGGGGTTGGAAAATTATTACAAGCGATTATCAGGGGGAGGGGCTCCAAAAATGAACAAAAAACAGGTTTATGTAATTGTTGCACACCCCTTTTGTTCATGTGAACGGTTTAACTGGTGTAGTAGAGATAATAAAAGAGGTACAGAAGAGATTGCTGTGTTTGATGAAGACGAAGGTGGCCTCTGTAGCCTCCAGAATGGGAGTGAGCGAGTTTTCCTCCTCTTTGTCCATGTAGAGTGTGATGAATTTGTCCACCACCCCCATGTCTATGTCGCCCCGGTAATTCCGACTGATTATCACCTATAACAACCATACATGCACCAGGTTCGGGCCGGCCTGCGGGAGGCGGGGACAAAACGCCTGAAAATCCGTTTTTAGCACGTTTTCCTCAGTAAGGAGGCACTATTTTAAGCTGCCAAATAGGGCTTTAGAGCTAAAAACAAGCAAAAATGACAAAAAAGGGCTTCAAACAAGCCCGACGTCTCTTAAATATCAATAGTGGAAACGCCAAATTCGGTTTCCAAATTCTTTTCAAGAGAATTTTAGCCTAAGAATTAGTGATTTCTGAACCAGTTTGTTAGTACTGGAGCCACCACTAGTACTTGCATCATACATGTGCATGGGGGCAGACATGGGCTAGCATTTCGGCTGATGGGCATACATGTAACAGGGGGTCAGGGGGTTTGCCCCCCACCCGACTTAGGCCAGACCCCCCCCCCCGAGACGATTTCGCCGACCCCCCCCCCTCCGATTTTTCTGGCAAGTAAATTTTTGAGCAAATTTTTGCAATTTCTTACAATTTCAGACACAAAAATTGCCAAAATCGCCTGCAAAACAGCACTTTTTAGCTGTATTTCAGCCCAAATTAGCGATTTTTGGCGATTTTTTCGATTTTTGAGCGTTTTTAGTACCCAACCCCCTCCCAAAATTTTGGCTCAGACCCCCCCCGGCCGGCGTCAGACCCCCCTCCCCCCATCGGCGGATGACCTGTTACATGTATGCTGATGGGGGTAGAATTTTCAATTCCTGAGGGGGGCTGAGGGGGGGGTAGGAGCGCCTGATGGGGCGGCTGAAGGGGTGGTAAGCCAAAAAGTCCGATTTTTGGCGAAAATCAGGGTTTTTTGGCTTATTTTTCATTAAAATAAGTTAAAATTAGCTATTCTGAGCTCATTTACGCCTATTCCAGGCATATTTTTATCAGAATTTTCTATACAAAATTCTTCCCAAAAATTCCTGATGGGGGGTAGCGGCCGGCTGATGGGGGTAGATCAGAGCCTGATGGGGGCCAACCCCCCTCAGCCCCCCCTTTGCCCATGTCTGCATGGGGGTGCCCAGGGGGACCAAAATAAAAATCTACCAAACGTTGCTAGAGGCTGCTAGAAAACCTCAAGATGCAATTTTGAGCCACATAAATCAATTTTGGCAACTACGCACCCTTCCTCCAGGCAACTACGCACCAAACCCGAATTTTTTTCTAATTTTCCTGAAAATTTTCGATTTTTCGACAATGTTTCTGTCAGAAAAGTGGGTTTTTTTTGGCAATTTTTGTCGAAAATTTGATTTTTACCGCAAATTTTTTAATTTTATCCGCCAAAATTTTGGGCAAAAACTTAAATTTCCCGCCAACATTTGAATTTCCCACCGAAAATTTGACCCTATATCCAGGCAACTACGCACGGAGACCTGGCCGTCCCCCTGAGCCGCCGACCATAAACATGTATGACTTGCATTGCATTTTTGGGTCGGGGGCTCCCTTAACCTGTCTCGGCGGACGGTGAGGGGGTGGTTTGGCCTTTCCAGCTACGGGGGTAACCCCAAACCCCTTAGTACATGTGTGTATGATAACAACAATTGGCTGCTAGTAGGTACACGGGGCGATTACTTGCGGGGGTACGTTCGATAGCGACCAAACCTATACGTGTAACGGGTCATCTGCCGATGGGGAGGTGGGTTAACGGTCTCTGAGCCCGAAGTTTAGGGGAAGGGGTTGGGTAAGTACTAAAAACGCTCAAAAAAACCGTAAAAGATGGCAATTTTAGGCTTAAAACTCGTCAAAAATCGATAATTTGGGCTAAAATACACCTAAAAAGTGCTGTTTTATTAATTTTACTGTTTGAAATACTAAAAATTGCAAAATTAAATTTGCTGAAAAATGAGAACTTTCGGGCAGAAAAATCGGGGGAGGGGCGATCGGAAAATAATGGTCCCGGGAGGAACCCGATCGGGCCTCCAACCCGATTCACCTCAGCCAGACCCCTACCCCGACGTTGTGTTACATTACTACATCATGCGCATGTCTGTATCCACGTCACGGATGTCTGTTGTGTTCACTCACCTTTCCTTTCAAATCGAGAATATAAACTGCTGAGCAGGACATTTTTTATCCACTCTTCCTCTTCACATTCAACAAAAGTGAACAAAAAAGAAAACAACTGTCTCTCCTCCACCTACTCCTCTTCTCTCTCTCTTCTTCCTTTTTTTGTCTTTTATTTCTTTCTTTCTTTCGTTCTTCTTGTTTCTTCAATGGGAGGAGGCCCATTCCCCCCACCCGGCGCTGCCGCGGCCGGATTACGGTATGCGCTATCTGTTCTACGTTTGGTGTGAAAATATATTTTCTTCCCCTCCGCTGAGGTTTTTGAGAGGTCAGAAATGATTTTATATTTGGAAAATGCGTCTTTTGAATAGGAGTTCTTTTATGTTTCTAAAACAGGCTACCCGGAGCGTGCCTATACTGATGCGTCCATGTAGGGGTATTTTTATGTTTTTAAAACAGGGCCTCTGGAGCGTTCCTATACCGATGCGTCCCCTAGGGGTGAGTAGTAAGCCGCGGTCCACTGGGGGGGCAGTGACGTCATCCGACGTCTCTGCCTCTCCCAGTGGATGATCTTAAGATCAGGGCTTACTACGTCACTGCCCCCCTCAGAAATTGGGCTTGATTTTGGCGGGAAATTCAAATTGCCCCCCTCAGAATTTGGGGTTTGATTTTGGTAGAAATCAAAACTTTTGCTCGGGTGGGGTTCGATCCTTCTACCTTCTGCTTCAGAGTCCAGCGCTCTACCATCTGAGCCACACTATCAGTTAGAGTTAAGTGTCTAAACGGTCTATATGTGTGTTGATGTCTGCCTCCTCAGAATTAGAAGTTGTGGCAGAGAATTTTAGTAAGAAAAAACTACGTCACTGCCCCCCTCAGAATTTTGCCAGGAATCTTGTCAGGGGTTAACACACCCTGTGCCAGATGACGTCACTTCGCCCCCCCCCCCAGAATTTGTGGGAGAAAAAAAAAATGTTGTACTTACCGATTTCAACACTGTTCTTGCACCAGATTTCAACACTGCCCCCCCTCAGAAATAGGGTTTGGATTTTGGTTGGGAAATTTGGTGGTTGAGGATTTGGTTGGGCATTTTTGGTTGCGAAATTTGGTAGTGGAGAATTTGGTTGGGCATTTTTGGTTGCGATTTGGTTGGGAAATTTGGTGGTTGAGAATTTGTTTGCGATTTGGTTGGGAAATTTGGTGGTTGAGAATTTGGTGTAGCAAAGCAGTACTTACCAATTTCAGATGACCGTTCAGTCGTCGGATGTGAGACTGTGCATAAATTTAAGTTTAAGAATTTTGTTTTTAGTAACTGTTTCACAAGAATATTTCGCCATCAGAATTTGGGTTTGTTTTCGGCGGGAAATTCAAATTTGAAAACAGAAATTAACAATTTCTAGAAAATAATTACGAAATGTGAAAATAATTGTAAAAACAAATGTAATTAAAAATAAAACACGTTTAGAATCGGCGCCCAAATTTTTAAACAAAAATAAAACAAAGAATTGTTAGAAAATAAATACAAAATGTGAAAATAATTAAAAAACAAATGTAATTAAAAAAAACGTTTATGAAATCTGGTGCAAGAACAGTGTTGAAATCGGTAAGTACAACATTTTTTCTCCCACAAATTCTGGGGGGGGCAGTGACGTCATCTGGCTGGGGTGTGTTAAAATCTGACAATTTTCCTGGCAAAATTCTGAGGGGGGCAGTGACGTAGTTTTTTCTTACTAAAATTCTCTGCCACAACTTCTAATTCTGAGGAAATAGCGCTATCCTGGTGCGATCTTGGAAATCCCAGTGCGATCTTGGGAAATCCTGGCGCGATCTTGGGAAATCCCGGCGCAATCTTGGGAAATCCCGGCGCGATCTTGGGAAATCCTAGTGCAATCTTGGGAAATCCTGCCGCGATCTGAGCAAGAAGCCGATAAGTGAAAAAACTTTTATTCGTTAATTATATGTAAATGTAGATTGCACAACGGCAGTTAGCTTCTTCCTCACTACCTTCTTCCACCTCTTCCAGTGGTTTGCCGGCCGCCTCATTGTTATTTTTCTCGATTTTCACCCGTTTCTTAGCGTTGGACTTTGGCTGACGTTTTCGTTTTTTGGGCATTTTCTCCTTGTCTTGGGCCGCTTTCGCTTTGTCCTCTTCCCCAAACAGCTCTGCCAAACCGAGTTTGCTGTCACCCATTCTTGTCGAGACAAACACATACAATGAGCAATCTGTCAAAAAGCTGGGCTTAAATACTGACCAGGGCCGGTTAGTTAGCAGAATAATATACAGCAGACCAAAATATAGGGAAATCTTGTGAAATCTCAGTCTGATTTCAGTGTAATCTTGGTGTTTGTGTCCAATATAAGCCAGCACATATGCCAACGATATATACAGCTGCCCTAACTATAGGGAAATAGCGCAATAGCGGTGAGATTTTATTAAATTTCAGTGTGATCTCAACAAATCTCAGTGTGATCTGAGTAAATCTTAATGCAATCTTGCGAAATCTTAATGCAAACTTGCGAAATCTTAGTGCTATAAGTCATGTGTTGGTGCTATATATACACCAGTCATATATGCGACTGTCTGAAATATAGGGAAATAGTGCAATAGTGGTGAGATTTTGTGAAATCTCAGCATGATCTCAGTAAATCTTAGTGTAATCTTGTTAAATCTTAGTGAAATCTTAGTGCTATAAGACATGTGTTGGTGCTATGTAGCCCATATATACAGCAGTTGTATATGCGACTATCTGAAATATAGGGAAATAGTGCAATAGTGGTGAGATTTTGTGAAATCTCAGCGTGATCTCAGTAAATCTTAGTGTAATCTTGTTAAATCTTAGTGAAATCTTAGTGCTATAAGACATGTGTTGGTGCTATGCTATGTAGCCCATATATACAGCAGTTGTATATGCGACTATCTGAAATATAGGGAAATAGTGCAATAGCGGTGGGATTTTGTGAAATCTCAGTGTGATCTCAGAAAATCTTAGTGTAATTTTGTGAAATCTTAATGCACTCTTGCGAAATCTTAGTGAAATCTAGGTAAATCGTAGTGCTATGTGTCATGTTTTGGTGCTATATAGCCCATATATACACCAGCCATATACACAGGTACCCAAACTATAGGGAAATAGCGCAATACTGGTGAAATCTCCAGTAAAGAGCGACAAATCTTCAGTAAAGATCGCTAAATCTTTGTGCAGATTGGAGAAGATCGATGATCTTAGTGAGATCTTTGTAATCCTACAGTCGGGAATATGAATCTCGAAACCCTGAGGGTTTTTCACGAATTGACAGCCAGATTCGATGTTTGGGCGCCGATTCTAAACGTTTTTTTTAATTACATTTGTTTTTTAATTATTTTCACATTTTGTATTTATTTTCTAACAATTCTTTGTTTTATTTTTGTTTAAAAATTTGGGCGCCGATTCTAAACGTGTTTTATTTTTAATTACATTTGTTTTTACAATTATTTTCACATTTCGTAATTATTTTCTAGAAATTGTTAATTTCTGTTTTCAAATTTGAATTTCCCGCCGAAAACAAACCCAAATTCTGATGGCGAAATATTCTTGTGAAACAGTTACTAAAAACAAAATTCTTAAACTTAAATTTATGCACAGTCTCACATCCGACGACTGAACGGTCATCTGAAATTGGTAAGTACTGCTTTGCTACACCAAATTCTCAACCACCAAATTTCCCAACCAAATCGCAAACAAATTCTCAACCACCAAATTTCCCAACCAAATCGCAACCAAAAATGCCCAACCAAATTCTCCACTACCAAATTTCGCAACCAAAAATGCCCAACCAAATCCTCAACCACCAAATTTCCCAACCAAAATCAAACCCTATTTCTGAGGGGGGCAGTGTTGAAATCTGGTGCAAGAACAGTGTTGAAATCGGTAAGTACAACATTTTTTCTCCCACAAATTCTGGGGGGGGGCAGTGACGTCATCTGGCTGGGGTGTGTTAAAATCTGGGGAACTATTTTGACAGTTTGATAGATGGACTGTCGCAGAAAAGACTCTATTTTTTGTGCGAACGCAGACGCGTCACGTTCTACATAGTTGCTGAGCATTTCAGACACAATGGGTTTACACCGATTGGAAAATGCGAGCCACGAAGAAACGGCAGTCAGTCTTCACTTGTACATTCCTCCATTCAACACTTGTTTCTCGTTCGATGAACGCACTGGCCAAAAACAAAAGGTTAAAGTGACTTTCTGGAGCAAGTACGGCCAACGCACTCCGCACCACAGCAAAGTAGAACTCTTGTCTTTGTGTACAAACTCCACTTTGGTTCTTTTGCGTTTAGGTAACTCCGTCCACCGTTTGTCAGCAAATCACTGAAACTACCAAGTGAATCACGCTTCCCGCAATTTTTGCTCGAGTTACAGTAGAAGAACACGTAGACGAGAGACGTACTTGCTACTGTTGTTTGGTATTGGATTTTCCGTTTGTGTATGTGTATGTGTATACACATTTACTTTCAAATGTGTATGGTAATTTGTGTATACACATTCAACAAAACAATGTGTATTTTTGTGTATATTTGTGTATGTGTATTGTACTGACAATGTAATTTTTTTGGTAGATTTTCAGTCAGAAGTGCTAGGAAAATCAAATCTCTCAATGTCTGCTGCTTGAAACCTTTGATAGCTTTGAAATCGAGTTACTTTTTAGGCCATTTGAAGGCTTTATGAGGATATCTACTGTTTATTACTGCAACAAAAACATCGAAGTTTAACGTTTCTGTTCGAAATTTTATCGACTTTTGCTGATCAAATACACATACACAAAAATACACATTTTGAGTACTGTTTGTGTATGGTAACGTGTATCGGAATTTTCAATGTGTATGTGTATGTGTATAAGCCGCGTCGTTGGCTCAGTGGGTAGCTCGCTGCCTCTGAGTCACGGCGGCCCCTGCATCCCTGGCGGTTGAAGTGGTTCATCCTCTCGGCGCGGCAAGTTTCTTGCTGCAAAGAGTTGGTCGTCGGCACAACGCTCAACCCAGGCCACCGAAAGCTGGTTACAGTGAGTAGGTAAAATGGGAACCAACTGGATCTGCCGTTGCACCGAAGCCGCTCCACAAAGCATGCCGCGTTGGGAAGAACATCTACGATGTCAGAAGCTGTCTGAGAAACCAACTATGCCGGGGAGCCCTCGGCCGTCGGGAGCTGTCAGCATCATGGCATCGACACGCCGGCCGCCCTCCTGGTGACCGGCACCCAGCAGCATGGCTAGGAGTGGCTGGCAGTGAAAGAAGGGCAACGTCCGAGATGACGAATCACTGGGAAGCGAAATGGACCTCGAGTCTGATCGCAGGCCGTAAGGCCCCCGCACATCGGATCGGATCGGTGTATGTGTATACACATTGAAAAAACAAGTGTATGGTAAATGTATGGTGTACAGTGTATGGTAAATGTGTATGTGTATACACAAACAACAGTAGTACTTGCTCGATAAAATAATGGTTTGAAATGCAGTTTGTTAGATTTTGAATTTTATGTACTACTAAACGTGTCACATCACATGTACGTATAGTACTGTAGGTTTCTACAAATTGTCAGTGGCCGCTACTGTTGTTTGTGTATACACATACACATTTACCATACACAAAAATACACATTGTTTTTTCAATGTGTATACACATACACATACGTACACATTGAAAATTCCGATGCACAAACAGTACTCAAAATGTGTATTTTTGTGTGTGTATTTGATCAGCAAAAGTCAATAACAGAAACGTAAAATTTCGATGTTTTTGCTGCAGTAATAATCAATAGATATCCTCATAAAGCCTTCAAATAACCTAACTAACTCGATTTCAAAGCTATCCAAAGTAAAGTACACTTGTACGTAGTACGTACATGTGGTCGCCTTCGAAGCTCCGTTTTTTTATAAAGCGTACTGTAGCAGAATTTGTACAACGATGTTGGGGAATCGAACGCCTACGAGCTCGGAAGCATAGAATCGGCATACTGTAGTATCGAAGTCTTAAAATTGGTATACTGTAGCAAAATCGGTACGGTGTTCTTTAATTTGGCATACTGTAGTGTGACATACGGCTACAAGCTCTGGTCGGGATAGGGATACAATCGGTGTAGTGTATTTTAATTTGGTATACTGTATGTGGGGTAGGCATATACTCGGGACAGGGAGCTCCGGCGGCGTTAATTATAAATCCGGGCCGCTAGGTTACACCGGGGGTCTCTATACTACTACTCGTATTTTTACATATACATATTTATACATGTATGTATACTGTCGTGTTCTTGGACAACAGACAGGACTTAGTAGATTTTTTATAAAACAACACAAGCCAGTTGGTGAATACCAAAGCAAAACAATGATCAAGAAAGTGAAGTAACAAAAGAACGCATCCAGTATCACAAGCTGTGCGCCTTGTCATCTCCCCAATCAGTTTGAGCTTTCCCGTATTGACAAACAGTGTGACAACACGAGAACTTCTTGGGTTTAGTCAAGCGTGGTGAACGACGACAACCAGATCCGAATTGAGATTCTTCCAGAACTTGGCGATTTGACCGTTTTGGCTTGGGCTCACTACGAAACGGCTTTGCTTCATTTCTACTTTCTGCCTTGCAGATAGGAAAGCTGCAGCATTGTCCGACACGACCGTGTGGGGGTAACCAAAATGAGCACAGTCTTGCTCCAGCAGATCTGTGGTAGCTTTTGCAGAAGTAGAAGTTGTTGAATGAATACAAGGGTACTTTGAATATGCGCCTACCAACACCAAACAGGTTCCTGCCCATGAATTTGATGGCGTGATCGATGTGCAGCCGGCTCCATGGCTTTTCTGGCAACATCCAAGGGTGATTTGCGACTTTACTTGGTTGACGTTGGTGCTCAGCACATGATGTGCAGGAGTGACTTAAGTCTGCGATGTCAACGTCGATCCCAGGCCAATAAACAGCTGTGCGCGCTAGCTGCTTCATGCGCTGCATTCCAAAGTGTCTCAGGTGTAGGATTTGAAGAACGCCTTTTTGTAAGCTTCTGGGAACAACTACCCTTGACCAGTGGCGTATCCAGGATTTTGGAAAGGGGGGTGTAAAATTTTGAAAGTGCCTCGTTGGGCCGCTGCCCAACCAGGGTAAGAAAATTTAGCAAAATTAGCCTTCAAAAACGCGTTTAAAACGCATTTCGAGCTTAAAATTAACAGAAATTACAAGTTTTAGTAGTTTACATATAATGGCCTGGTTGGGCTTCTGCCCGACCAGGGCGAGAAAATTTTAAAAATTTGGCCTTCAAAAACGCATTTAGAAGGCATTCTGAGCACAAAATAGACAGTTTTAGTACATAATTCATTAGTTTCTTATATTTTTGACAGACTTTTTCTTCCTACCTCCACCGCAAAGGGGGGTGTACACACCCTACACCCCCTGGATACGCCACTGCCCTTGACCCATACAGTAAACAACCATGACAAGTAGAAAGGGAGTCCGATAGCTTTTTGAATGAGTTCACTGTGTAATTTCGGATCTCACTGCAGTCAGTTTTCTCATTGTCTACAGTGTCACTTTCCTGACTGGCTTGGCACACCTTGGCTTCTCCATTTGGCCAGCCCTCATGAGTGAAACGCATGACAGTTTAGATGATCGGGTCTTTAGCACTTTCTTTGGCCATAACACCAGGATCAGTTGGACTCATCTGAAGACTCACTGTCTTGATCATGCAGACTGTGTCAACATCTTCATAACTTTCTGCACCATCAAACTTAGTGTCAGGTCCACATGGAAGACGGCTGAGAGCATCTGCATTACCATGTTGAGAAGTGCTTCGATACTCGATGTCATAGTTGTACTGACCAAGCATGAGAGCCCATCGTACCAGTCTGTTGGCTGCCATGGAAGGAGTACCCTTTGAGGGATCAAAGAGTGAGAGAAGTGGCTTGTGATCGGTCACCAGAATGAAACGACGTCCATACAGAAACTGGTGAAACTTCTTTAAGCCAAAAATGGTCGCGAGAGCCTCTTTCTGGATTTGGCTGTACTTGCACTATGCTGCGGATAGCGTCTTTGATGCATTGGCGATCGGTCGCTCACTGCCATCAGCATAGCGGTGAAAAAGAACCACACCAATCCCAACGTTTGATGCATCACAAGAGATTCCAATTGGAAGAGAAGGATCAAAATGTGCACGCACTGTGTCAGCGCATAGAAGATCCTTGAGCGTCTGAAATGCTCCTTGTTCTTCTGCGCCCCATCTCCAACTCTCACCTTTTCGCGTAAGATGATGCAGAGGTTCTGTGATTGACGACAGATTTGGTAGAAATTTCCCATAGAACTGGACTGAACCAAGAAATGATCGAAGAGAAGATGCATCTGAAGGTGGTGGCATTTGCACGACTGCATTGACCTTTGGCCCTTTTGCGATATCATCATGAGAGAGAAAGTGACCCAGGTATTCAACAGTCGACTGTGCAAATTGGCACTTTTCTAAGCGACAGCGAAGACCATTTTCATCTAGGCGCTGCAAGAGACTACGCAGATTCTTCAGATGTTCAGATGCACTTGAGCCACTGACAAGAATGTCATCTAGGTAGACAGCTACACCAGGAAGTTCGTGTGTGAGCTGCTCCATGATTTCTTGAAAGTACCCTGGAGCTGAGCTGATCCCAAAAGGTAGGCGAAGCTGTAGTAGCGCTGCATGGTGTGTGCTCAGTGCAAGTTTCTTTTGAGATTCAATGGCCAGCGGAATCTGGTTGTAGGCATCTGCTAGGTCAACCTTCGAAAAACCATACCCTCTGCTACTTCGCACATCAGATCCTCAGGAAGAGGTATCGGCTGACAATGAACATCCAACTGCCGGTTGACCGTGACAGAGTAGTCGCCACAAACTCGAAGTTTGGCTTTGGTTTGCCTGGAAAGTAGCGCTTTTCTGATAGGAACTACTGGCGTGCCATATGCTGTGAATTGAGTTTTCTTCCAGACTCCTCGATTGATGCGGGCTTCATAAGCTTGGTTGCGGTCTTCCAGAATTGCAAAAGGCACTGGCCTAGGCTTGCAGTAGACCGGTTGTGCATCTGGTTTGAACTTGAACTCCAACTCAAAATCTTTGAGACGTCCCAGCTCAGGTTTGAAAAGATTTGGAAACTCTTTGCACAACTGCTGACATGCATCTCGCAGCGATTGGTCAATGGTGTTCTCATGAATTGAAGACACCATCCTGTTTGAACCAGCTGCATCAGAAGTACCCAGAAGTGCATCGATAGAAATTCCCAGTTCCTTGATTCCAACACACTCAAGCAAGTTTAGTCTTGGCACTGTTGAGATGATAAATTTGAGCTCCTTGGCAGCAGTTGGTTTAACTGAGCTGGCTGTCTGAGAACTTGTGAGTGCACGAAACGTGCCTAACACTGGCAGAGTGTGTTTTGATGCTGACTCGAACTTGCCATCGATAGCTTCTAGTTCAGGTTTGCCGATTTTGATCCAGTTGTCCTTTGAAATGAAGCTGTCACCTGCACCAGTATCTGCTTCTAACAAAAGTGAGGCGTTGTTGATCTGTACAGGTACTTGAAGCTCTGGACTGGACTTGACCATCTTCACTGTGTTCAGCATCTCTATGATGTGCTGCACCGGCTTAGAATTGAGTTTCTGGAGACAGACAGTTTGAATATGGCCGGTTTTGTTGCAGTAGTGGCAGGTACTGTTTTTGTGTGGACATTCAGACCTTTTGTGCGCCTTGCCACAACCATTGCATTTGGAATTCGATTGTTTAGGTGCCTTTGTGCTGAAGTGCATAGGCTGCCGCTTTGTCATGGACTTGGATGATGACTGTTTGTCTCTGGGCTGACCTTGCATCTTGTGCACTGAGTTTGCCGGTGGCCCATAAACTGTTTCCTTCACCACACGAGCTGCATCTTCAGTTTCGATGGCAACCTCAATAGCACACGCGAATGAGAACTCATCATCTTTGATCTTGAACAATGCCTTGAGCACTGCTTCGTTGTTGACTGAGCAACTGAAACGAGTCCGCATCGCCTCATCCAGTGGGTCTTTGATTGAGCCGAATTTACAGGTGACTGCGTCTTGCCGAATTCTAGCTGCTAGTTCATGAACAGTCTCACCTGGCTTTCGCTGCATGCCACTCCAAAATCTGAATCTTTCTCGCACAGTGAATCGCTTGGGATGAAATTGGTCCAACATGAACTTTGATATATCATCGATGGTCAGATTGTTGATGTCTTTGGGCGGTTTCTGCTGTGATGCGAGATTGGACAACAACTTGTACACGACAGAACTCTGGTTGGTCAGGAAAACTTGTGCTCTCTTCTCCGGGGGAACTGAATGAGCACTCAGAAACGTTATGAATCGCGACCAGTAGTCCGTCCACAACTCTGCTGTTGAATCAAATGCTTCGAATTTTGGAATTGTCACACTGAGCGTTTTCGTACTCTGCATAGTTGTAGGTGTGACATCTGCACCAGTGACCACCATGCACCACCACCAACAAAGCTGTGGTGAGTAGTTGTAGTTGTTGCTGCATCATCTGCACTTGTTGTTGTTGCTGTTGATGTATCAGCAGTGTCTGCTCTTGTTGTTGCTGTAGCAGTTGCAACAGTTCGCCTTTGTCTGACATCGTGAGCACGCTGGGCGCTGACTTAACACAGCGTGAAGGTCACTCACTGACTTCAGTCGCTCGTACTGAGTTGAACACACCACTGTTGAGTCAGCGTTGCTGCGTAGAGTCGAAAGTAGCACCTGCGTCGCCAAAGAAGCTCTGTCGTGTTCTTGGACAACAGACAGGACTTAGTAGATTTTTTATAAAACAACACAAGCCAGTTAGGTGAATACCAAAGCAAAACAATGATCAAGGAAGTGAAGTAACAAAAGAACGCATACAGTATCACAAGCTGTGCGCCTTGTCATATACCACAGTACACTTGGGTACTTTTGAAAAATGTATTTGAACCTGAATCTGAAATTGAATTTTAGAGATACCTGAACCTGGACTTATCTGAAAATTTGGAGTACCTACCAACTGTACCTAGAACCCAAACCTTACGAACCTTTTTTTTCCTAATCTAGAAAGAAGTGAGTTTTTTATGATGTCCCTCTGTACTAATTCGGCTTTTCTTTTGGAGTGCTCGGAAACTTCAGTTGGAAACTCTATACATGGTTTCTTAAAATACTAAACATGGCTCAAAATCCAAAATAGAGTTTTATAGATACCTTCCTGAGCATGACAATTTTAAAATTTTAATAGCAGCTGTAATATCTGATAGACTTTACAAAATCTCGATTGTTTACAACCATACCACGTTGAAAATACGCCATCCCGTCCGATCTGGCAAGTCAAGCAACGTCGGGCGCGGTTAGTACCTGGATCGGAGACGGCCTGGGAACCCCGCGTGTTGTAAACATTTTGCCATTTTACTGCTAAAGACACGCACTTTCAACAGGTTTCCAGCGGTCCTGGTCAGAAAAAATTGGTTTTCACTTCAATACAAGACTATCATTGCTGTATTCGTAGAGCTGGTCCAACACTAAAAATTTGATTGTCGATGTGAATTAGTTGAAACTGAAAACGGTATTACACTGCTCTATCAAATACCACCGAGCCAGTACCGGTAGAAAGAAACAATTTTTCCGTTCAGCTCACCTGAATGGAAGAATTTAAAACGCTTCTGTGAGCTCAATTCTTGGCCGTTTGTTCTGTAAATTGGTCGAGTTTCATTTGTAGAAACTGTAGTGGCCGACAAATTAGCAGGACAAAATATCAGCTTGTTGGCTCGCAATGGCTGTCCAAACTTGTCCGAGGTGAGCTGAACGGAAAAAGCGTTTGTTTCCACCGGTGCAGAGCAGACCGGCCGGGAGGTCAAGTTTTCAGGGCCGGGAAGTGTCAAAATTGATTCCAGCGGTCATCAATACCGTTTTTATCGAGTTTCAGTGTAACCCATAGCCCTACATCTACTGTATTTCCACCTTTCCTGTAAAATTTCCGAAGAAACGCCGTTCGCCAATAATTTTTGAACAGGCTGTAGTGGATGAAGTGACAGACCAGGAAATTTTTTTGAGAGTATAAATTCTGAGCATTTCTGCATGTTGTGTTAAAGTTCCAGCCAACTTGACTGACCAACACAAAGCTAAAGCAAGACTAAACCAATGCATGATAGATTAAGTTTAGTTAGACAATGTAAATTACTACATGAATTTTCAAATCACAACGGAGTTAATCCTTTCCAATTCATCTGTGCCATATGGCCGCATATACAAAGGTCGTGTTCATCATGAAATTTGTGTTCGCCTGTTTTCGCCGAACCACCAACCACAAAAATCGACGATCCGAACACCAAATGAACACAAAAATGGGCGGGGCGAAAAACGTGACGAACACCCTCCAAACAATCCAAACACCCCACACCTTCGAGACATTTAGGACACTAAAAACGCTAAAAAATCGCAAAAAAACGTAACTTTGGTCTGGAAATCGCTAATTCGGGCTCAAATACAGCTAAGAAGTCAGGCGATTTTACCAATTTTAGTGTTCCTGTCTCTAAGGTGTTTCGGTGGTAATCGGAGGGTGTTCGCGAACATCTATCTTAACTATGGGATCAGTGTTCTCCTTGCTTTCAGCGAAATAGGCGATCGCGTTCAAAGGCCTCCGAACACAAAAACTGTGTTCGTCTGAAGGTCGAATTCGAATGGGTTAAACAAAATCAACCGGAATTATATTATGAGGGTACAGAGCCAGATAATAGTACAAAGAGAAAAGGAAAGCTAATCAATAAATCAATCACAGCCTCTACTACACCTCTCCAATATCTTCATACTCGGGCGGACTCTCTTTAAACTCTTCCAAATCGGGATACTTCTCCGCAATCAGATCGTCGACCAGCGTCCATCTCGGACTCTCCTCTCCAACTTCCAACAAATACTCCTCCTCACACAGCGGCAGCACCTGACCAATCAGGAACTTAGCTGAACAGAGCACCACTTTGTGCCGCTTGACTCCGCCCAGCGTTTGATTGACGTGTTCCAATTCCAACTGCCAGAGACTGGCCAATGTCTCGTCGCACAACTGCTGCAGCTCCGGCAGACGTAACGGCGCCAAGTCGCGCGCCAGCGGCAGAATCGTCCGCGCGAAGTGACAGACCGATCCGGACACCCAGAGACGACAGCGGTCTGATGTGTCGTCTGGAACACACAGACCACTAAGCATACCAAACAATTATAGCAGCCCCTTGGCCAGAGCAATGGATGGATTGTCCGGGTGGGGCCATCGTAGCCCCTGCGTTAGGCCACACACCCACATCCTGCCCTTCCTTCGCTACTAGCTAAACACATGCTCGGTGTCAATCTGGTCGGGTCTCAGTGTAGCTGTCCCCGTTCCATATCTCCCAACACATGTGGTTGCTATTGTAGCTTTAGGTGCTTAGGCAGCTCCAGTCGGTTCCCATTTACCTACACGCTGTCACCAGCTTTCGGTGGCCTGGATTGGGCTTTGTGCCCACCACCACCAACTCTTTGCGGCAAGAAACTTGCAAGAAACTTGAAAGAACCGTTAAGCAGCACATTTTTTGTTGGTTTATACTCACAAGCTCAATACTGACTGAGTGTTCTGTAGATTGGCTTTACGAACAGTTTAAAGATGAGCAGTCACTTTTATCTACCTATTTTGCTCGTCTTCAAGCTGTTCGTAAAGCCAATAGAGGGAACCATACCTGGGCCGAGGGGTACGGGGGGTTTACCCCTCCCCCGCATCACAGGCGTTTTGGCCATGTGTTAAATTTTGAACCGCTCCCTTTGCCCAAGCCCCTCGACCCTCAACCTGGCACGCAACCCTCGGTCAGGAAAAGCCACACATGTATTATCGCCAAACGCATATCCATCAAAGCAAAAAAATGATAAAAATTGAGTTACCGCAGATAAATTGTTGCAAGCGCAACCCTAGATCGGACATTTCCTCCACAAAGCGCACTGTGTTGGCTTCGCTTTGTAGGTTATTCGGCTTCCATTTTTCTTCCTAAATTAATACTGACATAAGTTTGGCTGGCCAGCCAACAAAGACGCACCGTCGTGCCCCGTCTTTTGATTTTTGGGACGATTATTATTATTTGTTGAGAGTTTGTTTTGACAAGGTCCTAGCCTGCTAGTCTTCCGTAGCCTGGAGTTATGTCCTTCCGAAATGAACTGACACGAATTTTCAGACGTCAAATTTCAACATAAATATCTCACGAACCCTTTATCGGATCTATCCCAATTTTGGCAGGTTAATCGGACTATATATGGACTTAAAACCCTGAAGAGGTCAGCTTTCTAACACTTCCTGTTAAAATCTGGCGGATTTTTAGTTTCAGTGAACGAGAACATTTGGCATTCTCAAAAATGAGGGCCTTATCCATTGCATTGCACAGACAGAAAGCAGGGTTATACGAAGTAGTGGGGGTATAGATTACAATCGCCTCAACCAAGGCAACACCTAAATTAGGCTATACAATCGTGCTTTATGTTCAGAGGGCACCACCCACATTTTCGGCAATGCTAATTTTTCACGTTCACTAAAGTAAAAATCCACCAGATTTTAACCGGAAGTGCTAGACAGTTGACCTCTTCAGATTCTTAAGTCCATATAAAGATTGGTAAACCTGCAAATTGTGGGATAGATTCGATGAAGGGTTCGTGAGATATTGATGTTCAAATATGACGTCTGAAAATTCGTGCCAGTTCATTTCGGAAGGACATAACTCCAGGCTACAGAAGGCTATCAGGCTAGGACTAGGCCAAAACAAACTCTTAACAAATAATAACAATCGCGCCAAAAATCTTTTGATTCGGTTAAAAATTGACGGAATGGCGGCCATTTGAAATTAAAAAAAAAACTCGAAAAATGGCCAGGCGGTCTGGTTTGGCCAACACTGCATTAGCTATCTTGAGTTACACTATTATTCAGAGCCTAACAACTGGTCAATCTTTTAGTTCCCCGTTTTTTGCCCGGGAAAACGCACCGAAATCCGCAGTCGAACCGCGTCGGACAAATTTTGGCTGTTCAGCCGAATTGCTTTCTCAACTTCTGGCGTCATCAGCTTCTCCACCTCGAATGTTAGGTCCAGACCCAACGAAGCCAGCTGAAACTAGCTCCGTTTCCTCCATTTTTTACGGACTGACGGCAAGACATAGAAGTTACAAGGGGCTGGGAAACCAACAAAAGCTAAACTCTCCTAGCATTTCGGCTGAGCGGGGGTGGAAATCTAAAAAAATTCTTAGGGCTTGAGGGGGATCCTAAGCTAGAAAGTTCAATTTTTTGCTACAATAAAGACTTTTGGCATATGTGGGCCGGAAAAACCCGGTCTACTTACTGGATGTTTTGGAGTCTTAAAAAGTCCAAAAATCGCCGCTTTTTTACTTAAAAAGCGAAACAATTTTCCATCCGGGAGGGGGGCTGGGGGCCATCTTTCTTTTTTTTTTTTTTTTTCATTAGTAAGTTTATTTGGTTAAAAAACACAATACAGGATAGGCACATATACAAAAAATACAATATATACAGAAGTAACATCCATACAGTGGGGCAAAGGGTACATAACCTTACAACAAGACAACAAGAAGGCAAGTATTGTATGTTCTTTCAAATCCATCTATCAAACTCGTATGGAATATGTGGAACGTGTAAAGTACGTGAGTTGCTACCATATTTCTGTTCCTCTTTTGCTACAATTGCCTTTTTAGCTATACTCAATTGGGCAGTCACACGGGCAATTATGGTATCTAATGTGAGGGGTGCTTGAAGCGTTCTCAAGGCATAGATAGCGTGTTTTACGATCAATACGAACCGCATCCATTTTTCTGTCCTAATTTCTTTTGAAAGGCCGAGTAAAATTGCAATTGGATTAATATCAGTGTTGAGCTCTTCTCTCAGCGAAAAAAGCTGTGATATTTCTTCCCAAATACGTGACACCACTGGGCATTCAAAAAGTGCATGACAGATATCATCGATATTTGCTTGACAATAACGACATTCTGGCGTCTGCACTATTTTATACCTGTGTAATAGCTGTCCAGTAACCAGTATGTGATGTAGAAGTTTGAATTGGAAGTCCTGTAGTTTTACTTCTTTCTGGCAAGTTTTGCCATTTTTTGAGCAAATTTTTGCAATTTTTTACAATTTCAGACAAAAAATTGTCAAAATCGCCTTCAAAACAGCCTTTTTTAGGTGTATTTCAGCCCAAATTAGCGATTTTTGACGATTTTGAGCCAAAAAATTGCGATGTTTTTCAATTTTTGAGCGTTTTTTAGTGCTCGGCCGGCGCCAGACCCCCAACCCCCTTCGGCGGATGACCTGTTACATGTATGTCCTGGGGTTTCGCCCGGCAGGAGGTCCAAAATTATAAAACCTGCACTTAACGCCGTTTACGGTTCCGACACCATATAATGGTACCACCGGTACCTAGACTAGTGGCACTATATGGTTGCCTTGCCGGTATCATATGATGCGAGTACCATATTATTTCGTGACGGTATGGCACGAAATCTAAACAGAGTGGTACCATATGGCATCGGTACCAATACGAAAGTAGTAGGGGTACCATGGTACCACCACAGTTAGCGATCGACCGGAATTACCCCAGTTCCGGGCGGAACCGGAACTTTTCAGCGGAGGCTAAAAATCCGAAATAGCTCCCAGAACTAAAAATTCTATAAAAATTCTAGCTGAAAACTGCAGAACACAGTTACAGGGTGCTTTTCTAAAGTTAGAACTGGTAGTTTTAGTTTACTGATTACTCAGAGAATTAGGGTTCCGACGATATATCGATATCGATATCGAAAAGTCGATATCGCGATATTTCGCATCGATATTTTCGATATTTTTGTGTGCGGAAAAGTGGGAAAAAACAAAACTGACACTGAGTTTATTTCTCTGGAACAGTAAAAAAACAGTTTTTTTTCTGGACAACTCAGAAATCGATAGTATAGTCAGAACCTAACTGTGGCATGATAGCTCTCAGAAACATCAATTTCTCGGTATTCTCAGCTTTTAGACAGCAACACTTAGGTTCTTAAAATGTCTGCCTGCAGCAACACTGAAAAGCTGCTCACTCCACCCGCAGAATTGAAGCAGGAGGGCAGAAGCAGACACGGACTAGCATTTTGGCTGAGGGGTGGCTAATTTTTAAACCTGAGGGGGTACCGCCGGCCTGATGGGCGGTTGAAAGGATGCTAAGGAAAAGAGTCGGATTTTTACTGAAGTCAGGCGTGTTAGCTTATTTGTCATTAGAATAAGTTAAAATAAGCTATTCTGTCTGAGCTTATTTATGCCTAATGAGGGCGGGGCATCGGCTTGAGAGGTCAACCTCTTCATCGAAGGGCTGCAGAAAGGCCACTACCTTTTCTGCGATTCTCTACTTAACTGATATCAGATCGCTAATTGCATCAGTGCTTGACTGCAAGAGTAGCACAGGCAGCAAGAGTTGTCTGCTCTTTCAAATTCTCAGATTTTCCTGCATTACTATAAATATCGATATCGATATCGATCGATATTAAGCTCAAAATATCGATATCGATATCGAATATCGTCGAATTTTGATATCGTCGGAACACTACAGAGAATCCTACAATTACACCCTTGATGATTTTGCGTTTTTCTCCATTTGGGGTGCTATCTCGAGGAGGTCGGGGACGCGGTTTGGGCAGGGGAACCGCTCACCCCGGCCCATGTACCCATGTATGGTTTTTAGGTTAACTAGTGTTTAGCGTTATTGCATGGAATTTAGCAGGTTTGCTTCCAAAAAGAGTGGAAAGTCAAAAAGTTCTGGTTCCGGCACCCTTCAGCACCGTAACCGGAATTCCGGTCGATCGCTAACCACAGTGGCCGAATGTGGGGTAGGGGTACCATAAGCGGCGTTAAGTGCCTGACTGTATAATAAATACCTCTTCACTGTTTCTAAGAATAGACTTCAGCGTCTGACCCAGCACTTGGAGTCCCGGTCGCGGATCAAAAATGTGTCTGAGCACCAGGTTGATAAAGTTGCTCATCTCGCCACTGGCCCACAGAACCAGGACTAGAGAGAAAGAAAGTAAAACTTGGTAAAATACAACTTCTTACATACCGGAACAACAGCCGGCGTTATTGGCAAAGAGCTTGGCGAATTCCTGCGCGACGTCGCAGAGATTTCCGAAAACGATCCTCGAAATCTGCTTCAAATAGCTCAATGGATCTTCGGCCAAACGAACGTCCTTTAGGCTGTGTTTTATCACTGCACTCCGGTTCTTCAGATACAAATCGCAAGCCTGAAGCTTTCTTCATACAATTTAAATAAATGTTAAAGGCTCCTGAATTGCAGAACATGCCCATACATATAACAGGGGTTCGTACCCGACCCAGGCCAAACCACCGACCGGGGGGCCTCTAGCCTGAGACGATTTTTCCAACCCCGATTCCTACTTTCCTGGCAATTAATTTTATCAGCCAATTTTTAGAATTTCCGATACTAACAGAAAAGAACTTTTTAGCAGAGAAATTAGCGACTTCAAGCCAAAATTGTTGAGTTGTATTTTTAAGGCCAAAAAAGCTTTTATTATGACAATGTTTCATATTATCGAAAATTTTTTCAAACTTTTCTCCATGCGTGAAATTTAGCTTGCAGGAGATGGAAGGATGCATGAGAAGCAACTTTAAATACAAAAGCTGACACTTTGGTTCAAAGATAGTGTTACATTCTGAGAGTCGATATTGTACCTGCAGCATTGCTCACAGAGTGGCTGGTGCCCTTCAAAACCTATTTTTAGGCTTAGAATAAGAATTAAATTGATAACTGCACTGCTAATGTATCTGAGGCTATTCCCTAATGCTAATGTATGTCCCTAATGCTAATGCTAATGGCTGCTAATGTATTACTATTGCTAATGTATATGAGGCTATTCAGCCATTTCCTCACAAAATTCCAAACTTTGAATAAACTTAAAATTTTTTCGAAATGAGTCTTCAAAAAAGCTTTTTAAAAAGGGTTTCTTGAAAAAAAAGCTTAACATAACAACACTACAAAATTGCAACCTCTGAACGTTTTCAGTACCCAACCCCTCTGACTCAGAGCCCGCCGGACTCCCCATAGGCGGTCAAGCTGTTATATGCATGCTGTAGAAGACGTACTTGAGAAGATTTGCCAAGCTTAATCATCAAGGTAATGGCCTTTCTAGCCGCTTTCGGTCCGCCCTGCATCGTATTGGAAGCGGCAATTTTCAGTTCGCCTCCCAAAATGGCCACCAGGTGGCGCTCTTTGTCCGATAACTTTTCCTTGATCTCACGGGCTACCGGGCCCAGACCGCATTCTTGCAGGTTCTCACGACCTAAATGTAGCACCGTAAGTAAAGTAGGCACGTATTTTTATGGGAGCAGTGTAAAAATGCCGAATAGGGGTGCAAAAATTACGTAGTCGCATGAGGGGAGGGGCTCCGCCATATGATTACTATTTATTATAGTGGGCATACATGTAACAGGGGGTCTGCCCCCCACCCGACTTTGGCCAGACCCCCCCCCCCCCCCCGGATTGGGACCCCCCCCCCCGAGACGATTTCGCCGACCCCCCTCCGATTTTTCTGGCAAGTAAATTTTTGAGCAAATTTTTGCAATTTTTTAGAATTTCAGACACAAAAAATTGCCAAAATCGCCTGCAAAACATCACTTTTTAGCTGTATTTCAGCCCAAATTAGCGATTTTTGGCGATTTTTAGCCCAAAAATTGCGATTTATTCGATTTTTGAGCGTTTTTTACTGCCCTACCCCCCTCCCAAAATTTTGGCTCAGACCCCCCCGGCCGGCGCCAGACCCCCCACCCTCCCTCCCCCATCGGCGGATGACCTGTTACATGTATGATAGTGGGGGAGTGGGTTTGGCCAATTTATTACGTAATATTTAAAATGCATTTAGGTTAGACTATTTGGAGATGAAAAAGATTGAAGTAGACTCCCGTCACGACACAAAATACAAGACCGCAGTAGGATTTTAGACCAAGAAGTAGAAGAGAATACCGTGATATAATTGTTGTACAGCCATAAGCATAAAAAGTACCGCATAGCGGTCCCCCGATCCCTGTTTCAGACCTTCAAAGAGGAGCTCAACAGCTGTATCGAAGTCCCGCTGGGCCATGCAGACATCCATTTCGTCAGGCAATTCGCGCAGCCAGTCCATTTCTGCACTTCCTTCCTCCAGTCCACTTGATTTTCTATCTGAATCTACTCAGCGTCACCAAGAAATAACAAACACTCCTTTTTCTGCTGCCGACACAATACTGAACTAGTTTTCGTTGGAAACCTAGTTTTTTTAGCAGTTTTTGGTAGAGAATTAGATTTTTACTAACAAACCTGAACTTTCTAAAATTGTTGACAAAAATTCAAATTTCCTGAGCAAATTTGAATCTCCTTCAGAAAATTTTGACCCAGAGACAGGTCAACTATACATGGAGACCTGGCTGTCCCACCCTCAGCTGCTGACCATGCACATGTGCATGCATGCGATGCACTCTCCTCAATTGCTCAGGACTGCGTCTAGTCAAGTGCACCAAATACAGTATAGATAAAAAAAATGTCCCATCGCTTTTTCGGCCTTCACTCAAACGTTTCGTTCTCAGTCACTTCTTTACCGATTTGGCTCAAATTTTCAGCAAAAATTAACATGGCTGGCTAAATATTCTGCAAGTGAGGTGCCAAAATTCCGACTCATACTGGTTTTATGACCCGAAAACTAGGAATGAGGGTGGTCCACGCAAATTTAATTTTTTTCGGTAATACAAGGAGTACAGTCCTGAAACTTGCAGGAATGATTGGTGTTGCTATTGGGCATAACATACTAAGCGGGCAGCCCTGTAGCTCAAAGGGCACTAAAATGGGGGAATTTCAAAAACATGACGAAATATGACTTTTCTTCGTAAAACCGGCAAAATGACGATTCTAAAGATTTTCAATTTTCAAAAAACGCTGCAGGGATGGTTACTATGATGTGGAACAGAGCTTAAATATCAGGTTCATTTATTTGTCGAACTTCATGCTACAATCTATGTTGATTAACAACAGATTCAGTGCTTTGATTCTAGAAGGTGCAGATTTCTTAACTATGGGATTTTCACTCATGTTTTTGAAATTCCCCAATTTTAGTCCCCTTTGAGCTACAGGGCTGCCCGCTTAGTATGTTATGCTCAATAGCAACACCAATCATTCCTGCAAGTTTCAGGACTGTACTCCTTGTGTTACCGAAAAAAAATAAATTTGCGTGGACCACCCTCATTCCTAGTTTTCGGGTCATAAAACCAGTATGAGTCGGAATTTTGGCACTAAACTTGCAGAATATTTAGCCAACCATGTTGTTAATTTTTGCTGAAAATTTGAGCCAAATCGGTAAAGAAGTGACTGAGAACGAAATGTTTGAGTGAAGGCCGAAAAAGCGATGGGACATTTTTTTTATCTATACTGTATTAACTAACAAAATTTCCAGGATTTCTGCGTATATATTCTAAACTTCAGCTTGCAGAAACGGCAGCAGAAAGGAATATTGGCATTTTGGGCAAACTGTATGTACTTGGCCAGTAAGGCGAATGTAACTAACTAACATCCAGTACATGTAACAGTAGTCCTAAACAAGACCAAAAGATAACCCTTGTCATAAAGTGAAGGAGGTGTGTCAGTGTGCCGTTCCTCAGGGAACACATTTTCAGCGCGTTTCTTCATACGAATGGTGGCTTGTCGAGTCAGTGACCCAGCTTGAAGCATCTGCCTCTTGCACTTGTCTATACTGTCCAGCCACTGGCGCTGTAAACGGTCAAATGAACCGATCTTGTTGGTAAGAAAAGAATCGGACTTTCAGTCTGGCAGTCTCACAGGCGAAGTACTTGTGCTCGGGGAAGACCAACAGCTTGAAGACGTTCTTGGCCTCTGGACTGTCTTTGACGTTCACAACAGCCAGGTTTTCCAGGGGGTAAAGTGCTTCGAATTTATATCGCGCAGGGCCTAGCCTAAAAGACAGCAAAATTCTCCGACACTTTTCCAAGATATAAGAATAACAATTCATAATAGAACCAAGAATGAGGAGTTACCTACCATATGCAGCATCTAGACAAGGGCTAGCATTTCGGCTGACTGAGGGGGTGGGAAATTTTCAAATCCTGAGGGGGCTGAGGGGAGTAGCGGCGGTTGATGGGGTATTGTGGGGATGGCAAGCCAATCAGCCAAAAGTCCGATTTTTTACTAAAATCAAGGTTTTAGGCTTATTTTTCGTTAAAACAGGTTAAAATAAGCTATTCTGAGCTCATATACACCTAATCTAAGCCTACTTTTATCATAATTTTCTATAGAAAATTCTTCCTAAAATTCCTGAGGGGGTAACGGCCCCCCAAACTGGGGGTACATCAGAGCCTGAGGGTGGTCAACCCCCTCAGCCGCCACCCTTTGTCCATGTCCGGCAGCATCCATACATGCAACAGGTCCAGGCAGGGCTCGTATGAGTTTGCCTGCCAGAATTTAAAAAAACAAAAAACGCCTGGAAATGTGTTTTAGCTCGTGTTAAGCCCCTGATACATGTATGAGCCCATGGTAGGACACCAGCCTTGGAGTGGAGCATTTTTGCTTCTTTATTAGATATTCTTGGGTATATAGCAATCCTGCTATCAAAGTGAAAGTGCAACTAAAACCGTTGTGGTATCCAGCTAGTGACCATTAAACCATCGTTAAGTAAGAAGCCTCTCAGACTTCTAATTGTAGTGTGTGTATCTGGGTTCAGCTGTGTCAATTCGCTTTCCAGTACCAGATGTCGTTCTGAATTTTCAGCCAAATGCTGTAAAAGAAAAATAAAAGATTATTTAAAAAACTGAGAAGTGCCTACACTAGAGCCTTCAACTTTCTCCAGCAGCGCTTGCATCGTTTTTCGCTGTTCCACTTCGCTTGAACTGATTCCCGCGCGGTTATAGCGTTCTAAATCTCAGTAGATTTATTAATTTAAAGTGAACTAAGTGAATAATTTTGGTAAAAACTACAAGGTGTCCGAAAAATATGATAACATTTCTTTTAGTTAGAATTCCGCAAATCTTAACCAAATAAGCTGAAATTTGTAACATAGATGCTAGATCGTTGGAATTTTATGTGTTAAAGCTTGGTGCATAAGTCTTGTTCTCATCTGGAGAAATTCAAGTATTTGTGAAATATGTTAATTTCATAATTTTCTAAATGATCTGGAACTTGTAGAATATCCGCTAAAAAGCGGGGAATTTTGTGTTATCTCTTAACTGAGCAAATTCCCTGCTGTTCGGCATTGTGTAGTAGCAGGTCTTTTGTGTAAGTGCGAAAACGGCAGCAAAATGAAAAGTTTCCATTTTAACACAGGTTTCGAAACTAACAAATTTCACAAATTATTGAATTTCTCAGGATCGAACACGACTGGTGCAGCTAACTTTAACACATTAAATTCCAATGATTTAGTCACCTATCCCACAAATTTCAGCTTACTTTGGTAAAGATTTCCGGAAACGGCGACAAAACAATTTTGCTATATTATTTGAATAACCTGTAGCTTTGTGCCCTTCTTAGCATACATGGACCAGAAAAATGGGTGGGGAGAGTCAAAATCCTAAATTTGGGGGTGGGCCTGCCGGTTTGGGGTTGCGGCGATTTTGGTGGGTGGGGTCAGCAACAAAAGTGGGCTTCAGGTGGGTGGGGGTTCGTTTGCCGGGAGGGGGTCCAAGTTGGGGGTGGGCAAACCCCCGGACCACCCCGGCGACCCATGTATGCTTCTTCGTACTAATAAACGATTACTTTTACTCTTTCAGGTAACAAAGGTGGTCTGAATTTTTCTATCCAACTTTTTGACTCGCTATAAAATTTAAGAGTCGGTCTCTGAACCGATCGAGTCTCAGTATTCAGACCCCAAGATTGAAACTTTGGCCCAGAGAGCTGTAAGTTGGTACACTAATACATACTTATGAGTTGTCTTTCGGCCCCAACGGATTAGTGGATTTGACGCTCCAATCCCGAGATACAGCCTTCTGAAAATCGGCCCGCTTAACTACGGGACCAAAATTTCAAACTCTAATTTCTAACCTACCAGCTGGAGTTGGAAGATAAAAAATTGGTTTTGTGCGTAACTTTTCGAGTACTTTAAGAATCTGCAGTCCAATTTTGTTTTGGAAGAAAAAAAAATTTTTTTGACCTCTTTGGCGGACCATAACTCGGCTGGAACCCCCCCTAGAGGCGCTTTTTTATTTCATAACTTTGTAGCGCTTTTTATAAGCTTCATTTTTGTATAGAATATGTTACGATTGCTCGTGGCCAATCCAGTGAAAATTGGCCTCAAATGTCAGGAACCCGAAAAATTCGCATGTTTCACTATAGACATAATTTTCAAAATCGAATTTCCGACTTAATAAACGGAGTTGAGCTTTGAAAATTTGGGTTTGCAGAGTACTTTCAGTGTGCCTTCGGAATATTTAGTGGATTTAGGATTTCTAGGAAAAAAAATTTTTTTTCGACCTCTTTCGCGGGCCATAACTCGGCTGGAACCCCCTCTAGAGGCGCTTTTTTATTTCATAACTTTGTAGAGCTTTTTATAAGCTTCATTTTGGTATAGAACACGCTACGATTGCTAGTGGCCAATCCGGTGAAAATTGGCCTCAAAGGTTACAAACCCGAAAAATTCCTTCATTTGGAAGGCAAAATTTTTACGAGTTCTCAACATTTGAGGCCAATTTTCACCGGATTGGCCACTAGCAATCGTAGCGTGTTCTATACAAAAATGAAGCTTATAAAAAGCGCTACAAAGTTATGAAATAAAAAAGCGCCTCTAGAGGGGGTTCCAGCCGAGTTATGGCCCGCGAAAGAGGTCGAAAAAAAATTTTTTTTCCTAGAAATCCTAAATCCACTAAATATTCCGAAGGCACACTGAAAGTACTCTGCAAACCCAAATTTTCAAAGCTCAACTCCGTTTATTAAGTCGGAAATTCGATTTTGAAAATTATGTCTATACTGAAACATGCGAATTTTTCGGGTTCCTGACATTTGAGGCCAATTTTCACTGGATTGGCCACGAGCAATCGTAACATATTCTATACAAAAATGAAGCTTATAAAAAGCGCTACAAAGTTATGAAATAAAAAAGCGCCTCTAGGGGTGGTTCCAGCCGAGTTATGGTCCGCCAAAGAGGTCGAAAAAAAATTTTTTTCTTCCAAAACAAAATTGGACTGCAGATTCTTAAAGTACTCTAAAAGTTACGCACAAAACCAAATTTTTATCATCCAACTCCAGCTGGTAGGTTAGAAATTAGAGTTTGAAATTTTGGTCCCATAGTTAAGCGGGCCGATTTTCAGAAGGCTGTATCTCGGGATTGGAGCGTCAAATCCACTAATCCTTTGGGGCCGAAAGACAACTCATAAGTATGTATTAGTGTACCAACATACAGCTCTCTAGCCCAAAGTTTCAATTTTGGGGTCTGAATAGGGCAAAGGGCCAAGACTCGATCAGTTCAGAGACTGACTCTTAAAATGTCTACACCTTTCGAAGCCGACGAGAAAGGCATTTCCTGCATCTGTTCGATCAGTCGCTTTTGCTCTGATAGCAAGTGATTCAGTTGATACATTTCGCCTTCCAAGTCTGAAAGACTGATCTTTGGTCCTAGTCTAGAGTGACCTCTGAACTTTGCAGCTTCGTTGGAGAAGCCGTGTAGTAGAAAGAGAAAGGATTACATGAGATTTCTTTTGCCGTTTCAATGAACTGTTTGTAGTTCTGGAAGACGTTTTTACGAATCAGCTGAGACGACTCATCAGCAACTGCTTGCGTCTTCACTCGTAACTCACGCAGTTTACGCATGTTGTCCGTAGTGGCCGGCATGGCATCCAGGTTTTTCTTTATATCTGCATGCATCATAATTAATTAGGTTTAGGTTTAGTTTGCTCAGTCGGCCCTAAATAAAGACCGCCTGACCTATTTTCGATTTTTCCGAATAACTTCATAGCTCAGATAGCTATTAGCTTTATAGCTCAAGATAGTCTAGCTAATGCAGTGTTGGCCAAACAAGACCGCCTTCGAGTTTTCCGAATAATTGATCTTTCATTTAAAAAAGATTCATTCAAATCCGTTGAGATTTGCCTTAACAACTGACTTTTAGGGGTCCCTCTATTATACGTACCTATAGTCTATTAATTAATCACTTTCTTGCTAAGGCTTAGGCTAAGGCTTAGGCTTAGGCTCAGGCTTAGGTTTAGGCTTAAGAGTCAACTGAATACGGTAGATAGTAAAGTAAGTAAGTAAAGTTTACTACGTCCAGTAAACCAAAATAAAGATCAGTCAGGACGATGGGTGGGCTGGGCCGTTCGTCCGGCTACAAAGCCCTACCCTTTATGTACTTATCGAATTTTAACTCAGACATCTTTATACGAAAACCATTGAGTGTGCGTATATTGACAACTTCCGTAGGCAATGCATTCCAAATAGTTACAACTCTATTAGAAAAAAAGCTCTTAGCTAAATCCAAACGTGTATACCTACAATACAACTTTAAATTATGCCCTCTAGTTCCAACCACAGGTGCAAACTGAAAAAAGCTCTCCACCGGCACATCCACCAAACCATTGATGATTTTGTAAACCATTATTAGGTCGCGTTGTATGCGTCGTTCTTCTAAGGATTTTATATTTAGTGTTTTTAAACGTTCTGGATAAGTCAGAAATTGCAACCCAGGCAAACGACGGGTAAACAGACGCTGCACTCTCTCCACAAGATCAATATCTTTCAAGGTAAATGTATAGTTTCCGGGCGTAAAATCAGGAACCGTCACCAGATTGAAATAAATACTTTTAATGATCATAACAAATTATAAATTAACAAGTTTCATCGATAAATATCGATTATCGATTATTTTTTTGGCAAAATTCAAAAATTTCAAAATCCTCCAAAATGGTCATGTTATATATCATTTGAAAGCTCTTCGTCTGACGAGTTTAATGATCACTACATCAGAATAGGGCAGGCCCACGGGGGCCTGTTTTGCCAAATATAAAAGTACCCCTAGAGACGCATTAGTATAGGCACGCTCTGGAGGGCCTGTTTTCCAAATATAAAAATACCCCTAGAGACGCATCATTACGGGGCACGCTCTGGAGGGCCTGTTTTCCAAATATAAAAATACCCCTAGGGGTACGCATCACTATACTGATGCGTCCCCTAGGGGTACTTTTATGTTTTTAAAACAGGCCCTCTGGAGCGTGCCTTATACTGATGCGTCCCCTAGGGGTACTTTTATGTTTGTAAAACAGGCCCTCTGGAGTGTGCCCTATACCGATGCGTCCCCTAGGGGTACTTTTATGTTTTTAAAACAGGCCCTCTGGAGCGTGCCTTATACTGATGCGTCCCCTAGGGGTACTTTTATGTTTGTAAAACAGGCCCTCTGGAGTGTGCCCTATACCGATGCGTCCCCTAGGGGTACTTTTATGTTTTTAAAACAGGCCCTCTGGAGCGTGCCTTATACTGATGCGTCCCCTAGGGGTACTTTTATGTTTGTAAAACAGGCCCTCTGGAGTGTGCCCTATACCGATGCGTCCCCTAGGGTACTTTTATGTTTTTAAACCAGGCCCTCCGGAGCGTGCCTATACTGATGCGTCTCTAGGGGTACTTATATATTTGGCAAAACAGGCCTCCTGGGGCGTGACCTATGCTGATTTAGTGATCATTAGACTCGTCAGGCGAAGGGCTTTCAAATGATATGTAACATAACCATTTTGGACGATTTTGGAATTTTGCCAAAAAATAATCGATAATCGATATTTATCGATAAAGCTTGTTAGTTTATAATTTGTTATGATCATTAAAAGTATTTATTTTAATCTGGGGCCGGTTCCTGATTTTACGCCCGGAAACTATACATTTACCTCTTTCAAAAAACAGGGATTCCAAACCTCAGTTTGTTTGTTTGTTTGTTTAATTTCTCGCCCTGGCCATCAGCGATTAGCTGTTGATATCAGGCCAACAGACGCACCTTTTTGTATGGCAGAGTGGGGCGTTACCTAACACAAGATGTTCTGGACATCTTGATAAGGAGAGGAGAGTAGCAGAAGGGGGTAGAGTAAGGCATCAGAGGTAAGGTGACTTGGAAGAAGATCTTGACTAGCTAAGACATCCATAAGCTCTTCATCGACGGCAGTAAGAGGACGCAGAGTGGTAGTCCAGGTTGCTGAATGGAACCAGACCATCAGCAGTAGGGAGACGCGAGGGGCTGAAAAGCGTTATAGCCAATAAGTTGGGAAGGTGCTGATCAGGCAGGTGAACGAGTGGGAGAAAAGCCACATCAGTGAACCATTCGTTGAGTCAAGAAAGCAGCTCAACCTTTCGGTGACAGAGACTCAGGAATTATAGATGAGAAGATGCAGAAAGAAATGCATCAATATAAGAGAAAATGAGCTGGGTGCAAAAGTGCACACATATTCAGGAGGTGAGATAAGGCAATTGTGGCCACCAGATCTTCAGCACTCTATACCATACATCAATGATGCGAATGTTGAAAGAGTCTTGCGACCCTTGCGAGGATGCTGGGACGTTAATGCAGATGGGAACTGCACACCAACTACCTCAAAGAGGCACGTCCCGGATTGGATTTGATCTAATCCTGAGGTGGAAATATGAATATGTATAGGGATATATAAGAATTTGGCAGAAAGAGGTTGGAAGAAGTGATTGGCCGAAAGAGGAGTCGGCGTTAGCAGTAAAGCAGCTTTGACTTGCAAGGCAAACCAAGCCTGCCTTACTCCCCCCCTCCACTACGGGAAAGTCCCGACTCGTGGGAGGGGTAAAAAAAAAATTTGGAACGCTTCACGAATTTGCGTGTCATCCTTGCGCAGGGGCCATGCTAATCTTCTCTGTATCGTTCCAATTTTAGTATATGTCCATGGAATGGACAACCTCAGTTGCATACTCTAATTTGGAACGTACAAATTGAAATTTTTGTTAGGGACCCCTAATAGTCAGTTTTGCCACCGCTGTAGCAACTGCAAATCTCAACGGATTTGAGTGAATCCTTTTTTAAATGAAAGATCAATAAATTCTTAAAAGATTGGTGAAATTTTCATTACTGTGCTCTGCTTAGATCCTGAGATATGCGCCCTCATTAGGGACCCCTAAAAGTCAGTTAAGCCAAAGCGAATTTTTCAGAGAAACAAACTTACACTTTCCAACATCAAAGTCTTCGGAATTCATCGCTTCCATTGTTAGATCAGCAGACTGCCTTGTTACACCAGAGCTACTAGCGTGCACAAAATACAAAAATAACAATAGCAATAAAAAGTCCGAAAATATACCCAAAGCGCAGTTTGTTTACAGAAAGATTCGGTGCACACAGGGACACTTGCTTACACAACACATTTTCCAGCTCCCCGCCCGACATTGAGCAAAGTCGGGCTCAGAAAAAGCCAAGCTAAACGCATTTTGTTTTGATTTCAAACGAATTGAAAAAAAAGCACTCGTTCTGCGCATGTAGAACACAGTTCATTGAAAACACATCCGTCCAAAAAACTGTGCGACTAACAATGCATTTTTTCATTTCGAAGTAAAACGTTTAAAACATGCATCTCAAGAATTATTGCCAAATCGCAGTTTAATCAGGGTTTCTTGACTGACTGACATGACCAACTTGCCGGATTGGTCCCACAATTTTCCATGGCTCAGACCGCGTCCGGATTCTAAACAATCTAACTAAACTTTTTTGCACAGTAGTAAACTGGCGTGCACCGGCAATAGGGCTGTCTTGTTCGTACAACATCCAATCATCGATTCTAAATTTTGGCCTATGAAACCAGACAGAGTGATCCAACGAACAAACTGGCGAAGTTTTTATGGCTTCATAAAATCCCGGCTTCTGATGGGGTAAGATGGAAGTTGTAACTAAAGTACTGTCCGATATGTAAGCTGCCACCATGTTGTGTTCGAACCAGTCATCTCCTAGAATATCTTCGTTTGTAGTAACATGTGCGACCGAAAAGCTAATTTGAAGCGTTCAGACCAACAATTGCCTCAGTCACATTTTGTGAAGTTTAGTTCCGATTTTTCGCAAAAATTGAAATCAATTTTGCACAGAATTAGAAGATTTTTGTCACGATTATTATTATTTCTATTTGTTTAAAGTTTGTTTCGGCCGAATCCTAGCATCCTGGCTTTGCGTAACCATGAGTTTTTCCCTAATGAAATGAGCTGGAGCCAATTTTTAGACGTCAAGTTTAAACCATAAATGTAACAGGAGGGATCTGGGGGTCTGCCCTCCACTCAACTTAGGCCAGGCCCCCCTCCTCGGATGGGGACCCCAGACCATTTTGCTGGCAAGTAAATTTGTGAGCAAATTTCGCAGTTTTCTTTACAATTTCAGACAGAAAAATTGCCAAAATCGCCTTTTAAAACAGCACTTTTTAGCTGTATTTGAGCCAAAATTAGCGATTTTTTACGGTTTTTTAGTCGAAAATTTACGATTTTTAAGCGTTTTTTAGTGCCCAACCCTAGAAGTTTGGCGCAACCCGCGGCCGGCGATAGACCCCCAATCCCCCTTCGACGGATGATCTGTTACATGTATGGCTTAAACATACGTATAGTGCTGTTTATAGTACCCCTTATTTATAGTACCCGGGGTACTATAAATGGAGACAGATTTTTATTCTGAAGTGAGCAGTTATCAATACAAAACGTGTCAATATTACAGTATTTTTGGTGGTAGACCTTGTGTGTATGAAGAAAAACAGTAGATAATGCAATAAGAGCTTCATATGTACTGTACGTAAAGAACCTATTTTTAACATCTAGGCCGTCAATTTATTTTTGCAAACCCCTAAGTGCCATATATAGTACCCGGCATATATAAACAGCACTATACGGTAGTCTAAAGCATAAAGCACGATATTATAATAGAGTAGAGGAGTTGAAAGAAAAAAACGTTTTTCCTAAATTTCCTCCTTTCGCCTACTCTATTGTATGTATTTTGGACTGAGGATAGTAGTCTGGACAGTAGAATTGTACCCAGTTTCTCTTTAGATTTGACCCATAGCAAAAGTCTTGCATTCTCTGGTTTCAGTCTCAAATAAACGTCCGGCTCGCACGGTTTACAGTCAAAGGTGGTGGGCAGATTTTTCAGTCTTTCCTGCAGCATGTTCCGTTGGTCTTGCCTCAAACCGGCCAGTTGAAGACCCTTCATGAGCACAGTAGCTGCATCGTCCAGGTCGAGAGGCAGTGGAGCTGCCGGCATCTGAACGCTCTGATGTTCTGGATATCCCTGTGCATCGTTGTACTAAAGCTTTTTGTTTGTTTTTTGACAAAATTATTGCTGTACCACTCACCGCCATAGAGCAAAATGACATTTGACAGGCGTACAACGTGTGTTCTTCTTGTCTAACCCGTACCCCTCTACACTGGAATGTGACACCATCCCGAATTCTCTCTATCTCGTATAATAGTGGCTTTCTGGTATCGCCTGCAATGGTTAAAAAGCTCAAGCTTTGCTTTCTTAGAGTCAGGATTTTCTGTAAAATGTTTTTTCCCACTTTTCACAGATTCATTTCTAAACTGTACAAGGTCGGTCAAAAAGACAACCCAGCCGATATTAGTTAGGAAGAGTTCAGTTTAGCCGAGTTAGGAAAAAACAAGAAAATTCGTCGGAAACAAGATAGGCGATTGATGAACAATGATGAGCATTATTGAGCACTAGATCTGTTAATTTCTGCTAATTTTGCACTCAAAATGGCTTTTAAACGCTATCTCAAAGGCTATTTTTTAAATTTTTTTCTCGCCCAACCAGACCTCTTCAAAATTTTAATTCCAGTGGAAAACATCCTGCCTGCATCACTGGAATGTACCTGTTCATTGAAGTGCAATTTTCGGCCCAGCTATGCAAGTATTGGGTATTGGGGTCTCAGATATTGGGTATTGGGCTTTTCAAGTAATGTTGCACTCAAATTTTTAGGCCTGCTAGCTAAACTCATGCTTTCTCTGGCGAACACAAGAATTTTAACAACCTCCGTAAGTGAAATGTCCGTGCAAACTGTTGACAAAAAATCCATCGGGAACGGTTTTGGCCGCCGCCGACATGCTCTGAGCGGTGTACAAACCGCCATAGATGCGATTGGTGCGTGACAGGCCGCCTATGTCACCTTTTGCGCTAAAACACTGTCAGTTAAAGAGTTAAATACTGTAGGTTAAACGATCGATTAAAATTCACACAAAAAACCTGTATTTGTCGTGTCCAGCCGGGTGGAGGTCGAGAATCTTCGCGACTATTGACTGCGTTTGAGACATACTGCCTTAGTAGAAATAAAACAGGCTATATTCGTCGGCCTGAACTTGACCTGCCCGAGCAATTTTCCTTTGTAGTAAACTACATGACAGCCACCTACGATAATGTCTACGACTACTAACTACGTACGTTTTACAGTCAGGCACTTAACGCCGTTTATGGTACCGACACCATATATGGTACCTGTACCTAGGCTAGTGGCCCATATTTGTAGGACCGGTACCATGGTACCCCGACGTTCCGGGCCTGTTGGTACCATATATGGTACCGGTCCTACAAATATGGTACCGGCACCAACGGCCCTCATGGGTAGAGGTACCATACATTGTGTCACTAGTAGGTACCGGTACTATATGGTGTCGGTACAATTAACGGCGTTAAGTATGCACCAGACTATTATGCAGTTTGTTAACAGCTGTATGAAAAAGAAAAAGTCAGATTTTTGTAAAAGTAGTCCTCTTTACCTGAAAGTTTTGTTTTGATGGCCAAAAAAGGTTAGCAGCGAGTGGTTTCGATCCACCGACCTCTGGGTTATGGGCCCAGCACGCTTCCACTGCGCCACGCTGCTCTTAATTGATCTTGTCTTAATCTATTCCTCTGAATACTTGCGCCCAATCAGCAGGCCTCCTGAACTACAAAATTGTTAAATTTTTTGTCAATTTTCCGAATACGTTTTAAATGCATTTTTGAAGGCTAATTTTGCGAAATTTTCTTGAAACTTCAACTTCAAAATTTTACACCTCATTACAGAATTCTGGCTACGCCACTGATACAGGGTGGGGGTCCGTTTTATCTATCGTGAGTTTCGTCTTTCTGTAACTTTTGTGTTCGTCAATTGATTTGGCTGAAATTTATCGAAACAGCACACAACCACAGAATATTTAGTATTCAAAATTTTGGTCAGGCTAGTCACTTTGATGAGTAGTCATGCACTTCTAATTAGTGTTCCGACGATATCAAAATTCGTCGATATTCGATATCGATATTTTCTTTCAGCTCAATATCGATCGATATCGATATCGATATTTATAGTTATGCAAGAAAATCTGAAAATTTGTAAGAGCAAACTGCTCTCGCTGCTTATCAGTCAAGTACTGATGCAATCAGCGATCTGAGGCCGTATGCAGGCGTTTTGGGCTAGTTAGTACTAAGTTTGGCCTAGTACTAGGGCTAGTTAGAACTAGAACTAGAGCTAAGTTTCTAGTGGTATGCTCGCGTTAGTACTAATTCTAGTTCTAACTCTAGTAAGAAAAGCGCGCTGTGTAACCGTAATGCAAGGGCAATAGGTGTGTTTATCAAGTCTATCCTCGTCATCTGATTCCTTTAACATGCCCTCTTTGCTGCAGAGACAACTAAAATTCAACTATGACGTGTCCTAGTATTGTCGCAGCAGCATAAATGGCCGGTCAAATTCAAGTATATCTATGAAATGGGGAGCTACATGTAGATGGTTATCCGACTGCAATACCCTACTCTTTCAGAATAACACCATCCAAAAAATCTACGTATACGTTGAAAGAAGTGACTCTGAATCAAAGTAACAGTAACAGAAAGATTGGCAATTAGAAGAGGCCTTTGTCTCAGCTCTCCGAAGAGTGAGTCTGTGGCAGTCAATAAGCAGATCGTTGCCGCCATTTTCGCGCCGGCGACGTAAGTCAGTCCGCAAATCAATTGCTTGCCAATAAACCGAAAAATATCCGATAGTCACATTTGTTCAGTTAAAAAATGCTACAAAATCACAACAAATCCGATAGAAAGTTACATTTTGCTGTTAAAAAATACATTCTAATCTGAAGTACTGGATTTGGAAATAGTAAGAAACTTCTATTCTAATAATTGATTCGTCGGTCTAAGTTGCATGATGATGACCCACATCTTGCCTCCTTAAGTTACCAAAATTCTAACTACTACTGTGTATTCTGCAGTTATACCTTCACTAAACAGATTTTGCTACGGTACCAGACAATTAGCCACTTGCAGACAAGAATAGAAAGCATTGTATTTTCCAGCATTTATGGACATGAAATTTTAGTCGGATTTTATTGTATTCAAAACGGCCGGGTGAACAATCAGCTGATGGTAGCGGAAAAGGAATAGATAGCCAGTAAATAAGAGCTATACGTAATGTCGTTTTTGCTATGCGTAAGCTATCTATGCCAGTACCAATAGCTAGGGTAGTACTCTGTGCTTGAATGCGAGGCAAAAATTGCTCAAAAATAATCTTACAAGCAACAAAAAAGAACAAACTAGGGCTGTCTAGTAAGCTCCGGAGCAGTCTAGGCGATTTGGTTAGTACTAACTAGATAGTGCTTAGCACTGAAAACGCGTGCATACCAGTTAGTTTAGTACTAGCGCCGATTTCTAGTTCTAAGCAGAAAACCGCTAGATCTAGGCCTAGTTCTAACCGCCTGCATACGGCCTCAGATATCAATTAAACAGAGAATGGCAGAAAAGGTAGGGGCCCTTCTTAAGCCCTTCTTAATACAAAGGGTGATCCCCTCAGGCCTATGCTCCACCCTCATTAGGCATAAAGAGCTCAGACAGAATAGCGTATTTTAACTTATGTTAATAACAAATAAGCCAAAAAACCTTGACTTTAGTAAAAAATCGGACTTTTTTTGCTTACCATTCTTTCAACCACCCATCAGTCCGGCGGTACCCCCTCAGTATTTGAAAATTTACTACCCCAAAGCTTCTGCTACAACGCTTTGTACACTTTTCCAATGTAGAATACTGTCCCTTTGAGACAATTTTCTTTGATTAAGCTTGCAAACATGAAAAAAACTTGAAAACTGCATATTATGCCAGTATTATGCTGAATAAGAAAGATGCCTTTACTGAAATTTGGGACAAATACTTGCGTTTCTTTGAAATTCTTCAATAATTAAGAAAACAGTAAAAGTCATAATCAAACCTCAAGTATCAAGGTAAACTGCTCTACATCACACACAAGGACAAGGACTCTGACAAAGCTGCTCTGTGCATCCTTATCTAACCCATATCTGTGTTCCACTAACCATATTCGTAATAATAAAAATTGTTCGAAAAAAAGCTTGCAAACATTAGTCAGACTAAAACTGATATAAAGATTGCTTGTGTTCAAGACAAAAATACCCTGTATTTTCAGAAAAATGAGGATACTTGAGATGAT
>JASANB010005806.1:0-28420 GCA_030248155.1 Sabatieria punctata | reverse complement strand
GATAAATAATAATGGTGGCCGTTACCCTTCTCCGGTCATTTTTGGTTTGGCCAATGAGCTATTAAGTGATTTGCGCTACACCGAACAATTAGAGGCAGGCCGGACGATTACAGGCCAAGTGAATAAATTTTAATTCGACCAACAGAGCGTCGACGAATCGAACAGTCGACGAACCGAGCGTCGACCAACCGAATAGTCGACGAACGGAGCGTCGACGAACCGAAGTCGACGAACCGAACCTATCCCCATAGGGTCATTTAACCAATTCTATCAATATAAGACTTAGTTTAGCTGCCTGACGGAGCCAGTAATAAGCATAAATGGTAGTGTTGCAGGACATGGCGTCACTATTCGGGGCGCAGTGCGTCTTTTTCCTGTCGCAGGGGGACAAGGGTCGCGTTCCGATAATGGGGATGCCGGGCAGCAGCGGAGCGGCGGTGGGTGCTGAGGGCGACAAGGAGTGGGTGAGCGCGCCGCAGCACAAACTGATCACCTCTGTCTACGCGGCTTGTCGTATCGGCGACGACCGTCAGGTTACCGACTCGGGCCCCACCTACATCGCCTGTCGTTCGTTCAAGCACGACGCCTCCACTGCCGCCACGCACGCCGCTGACTTCAACCGACTGCTCGATCTCAGGGTAACTCTACTTGTCGCTTGTCCGACTTGATTTTGCCAATTTCGCCTTTACTTTCTTCTTTCTTTTACTCAGCAACTGTCACCCCAGCCCCCACCCGCCTGGATCAGTTGGCCGAAATCATTCCGCCGAAACTGAGTTGGCCGAAAACGTTTCGCCCAATCTTCAGTTAGCCGACTGTTCAGTTGGCCGAATCGAAAATAATAATATCCTGGTAGCTAATTAATTTATTACCTCTGCCATGCTATTATGAGATTGCTTGGCCAAACCTAAAAGGCGCCGTAGCTGACCACATACATGGGCCGAGGGGGGTAAGGGGGTTTACCCCCTCCCTTCGCCGGTCACTGCCACCCCCTCGGCTGGCCATACCCCCTCGGGGGGTAGAAAACCCCCATCCGGGGGTCTGGCTTAAGTCGGGTGAGGGCAGACCCCCCTGTTACATGTATGGCCTGGATGAGGTCAGAATAGCTTATTTTAGCTTTTTTATTGAAAAATTAGCCCAACATCCTTGAGTTTATAGCGAAAAATCGGACTTTTTTTTGGTTTGCCACCCCCTCAGGCGCTCCTACGCCCTCAGGAATTGAAAATTCTACGCCCCTCAGCCGAAATGCTAGCCCATGTCTGCCCCCAACAAATTGAAAATTTTGACACCCCACCCTATTTTTCGGCCCATGTATGCCTCAGCCTCTATCAGGATTAGAAAAACTACCACTCCTCAGCCGAAATGCTAGCCCATATGTCCGAATAGAATGTATGGGTATCTGTGCATACATGGGCCGGGCTGTACCTATCCGGCCATAACCCGTTCGCCGAAATTTTTTTCGCTGAAGGCAGGACAGGCGTTGTTTGGACTTTTTGGCTCCCCTGAAACGACCTCCAGCCAGACCCCACCTAATAGCTAAAGATGGCAACAGTTGAGTGAGTGTTGCAGGAGTTCGAAGAGGACGTGCTGTGCGCCACAGCCTCCGGTGGAGTGAAGCCGATTCTCTGCGTTACGGTCGACGGCGGCACCGACGAGAACCCCCGATTTCTCAAGACAATGGCTGCCTGGGCCGCCCACTTCGTTGTGAGTGCACCTCTTTCACTCCCCTTTTATCTTCTCTCTTCTTCGCTTCGAATTGAACGCTCTAAATGGTGCAACCAAATCGGGAGAGTGCAATGGTGTGTGACTCGCGTCTTGGCCATGGGTAGTTTACGCTATCCCGTGTGTCACGGCGGCCCCAGCACCCGTGGAAGCGGTGTGTTTGTGGGTTCGAAACCTGTCGAGGCGATGGGAAGTAGTCCAACCCAGGCCGTCGAAAGTCAGTAATGGCAAGTAGATAAATGGGGACCAATTCTTAGCTTTCTTGCACACACCGACAGCAAAAGGGAAGGGTTGTTGTTAAGGAGGCTGCCGGACCTTCTGTCTCTTCCTGCTCTATAGCAGTTGGCTACTCCTAGTCCAAAGGACAAAAACTTACAACAACAACAACAAATGACTGATGGCTTTTCTTTACTGCATTTAATTGCAGGAGCACAACCTGGACGCAGTGTTGGTGGCCACGTTCGCACCGGGCCAATCGGTGCTGAACGCGGTGGAGCGCCGCATGGCGCCGCTGTCGAGAGACCTGGCCGGACTGGTTCTGGACGACGGCAGCTGGACACACCTCGACCAGCAAGGAGAGACCGTCAACCAACAGCTGGAACTCGAAAACTTTGCTCGCGCAGGCAGCATTCTGGCCAATGTAAGTTGTTCAGTTCCGGTTTGTCTCCTATCAACTAATCACGTGTACTACTCCGTTTTTTTCATTTATTTGTAAAAAGCAGTGTAGATAAAAAATATCCTATCGATTTTTTAGCCTCCACTCTAACGTTTCCTTCTAAGGCAGTTCTTTAAGCAAATGATGGAAGCACTGGTAAAGCTATGTAAGGTTGTCGATTAAAACCAATCACATATTAACGGACAATACAAACAAGTCGTCAACAACGAGACAGTTAGTCTTGCGACATTATGTAGGTTTGGTGCGAAAACTCTAACTTAAGCTGGTTTTATGAGCCGAAAATTGAGTACCACGAAAACTCTAATTTTTGGCTTATTCGAATAGTATGGCTATGAAATTAGTAGGAATGATTGGTATTGCCAATGGGTATACCATACTGACTAGGCGGCCACTCCTGTAGCTCAAACGGCTTAATGTTGTTAGGCTTTTTTAGACCACCCAGCTCGGCTCGGGTCCACGTATGGGCTGGTACATTAGTCAAATTTTATTATTTAAATTGTATTAAGTAGAACGGTTCTAGGTGTGGAGCCAGACCTCCATCGACAACATGCCGGTGTTCGCCGAATATGTGCAGCCGGACGGTCCCAGCGCCGAACACGACCTGCCGCACGAGAGTTGGGTGACGGAGCACGTCCGGCAGAGTCAGTACCTACTGCAGATGGTGCGTTGCAACGACTCCGCCTGCTGCTCCCCTTGGAGAACCAACTACCGCCAACTCTTTCCCCAACGCTTCCTGCCGCCCCCACTGCCCTTGCTGCGCACAGTGGAAGGCATCAAGACGGCACAGCCTACCGACGACTGCGCCGAGTTCGGCTCCCTCTCCGAACAGTTGATGGTCAGTCAGAATCTGTCTACAGACAGGGTGTCCCAGACTAGGTGTACAACTGGTCGACTTAACATTTCGTCCACTGACAACTTGCCCTTACCGATCAAAAATCCATCGACGTAGTTCAATCGTTTAGAATTTAGATCGAAATTGATTTACTGACCTAGCAGTTACAACTTCCTCGGGCAAACTGTTTCAGATGTTAACAATCCTATGAGCAAAGAACCTTTTTCTCGTCTTAAGACGAACAGAACGAACAAATATCTTGAGGCTGTCCTCTAGTGCGTTGATCTCTCACAAAATTCGAAAACTGTGCAGACGGCACATTCACTCCACCGGTCCACTAATTAACCTGTAGACCATAATTAAGTCCCTAATTAATTATTTAGTTTGTTGCTGTCTGGTTGGGCCCGACCGGATACAAATTTCTACCGGATTCGGATCCGGATATGCCGGATATCATTGATCAACTTAAAAATTTTTTAGAATGCAACAAACCAAATATATACATTTCTTTGTTCTATAACAGTTGATTCAAAACAACATCTAATAATTGTAGTTCAAACTATGGTTGGATGATATCGGGTTTTTGCGATGCATGTGATATTGCATATATCACATGCGCAAAAAATGAGATGTATGTACATATTTTTTTGCATATTTGCATATTTTATCACCGCGGCTAGAAATTGATAACTGGATGCTTTCCAAGCATTTTCGAGTTTGGTCGGAATGTCTATGCAATCTTTAGTATTTATTAGTCATACCTATTTTACAGATACAGACCTCATCTGGAAAAAACAGAAGGGGAAACACGGTTTGGCATGAAAGTTCAGCTCATTTCGTAATTTTTAGATAAAAATGGTTGACATCACAGACTTTTGGCTAAATTATTGTTTGCATGTTCAAATTTGTTCTCTCTAACTTAGTATACTTAGCCGACCTTTTGGTAGACCTGTCCTAGTTTTACAAACTAAAAAATTATGAATTTGAAAAATCTCAGTTGAGATTTCCATTCTTTGCGAGTTGAGTTTAGAGTCTCAAGCCATTCATCTCCATTCTGCAACTGAAAAGAGACGCTTTGATCTCTGTAAAGTACAGATTTACAGTATAAACTTGCCTCATTAATAGTTCGTTTTTTTATTTTAGATTTTTTATTTTTAATTAAATGAAAAATTACCAAAAACAAGGCGACTATCCTAAACATAGAAATCCAGTCTACTTGGCTGTTTTGTGATGTTCATTGTATCACATTAGTATTGTTGAGTTTGTTTTGGCCAAGTCCTAACCTGCTCACCTTCTGTAGCTTGGAGTTATCCCCTTCCGAAATAAACTGACCCGAATTTTCAGATGTCAATTTTTAACGTTAATATTTCAAGAACCCTTCATCGGATCTTTGCGAAATTTTGCAAGTTAACCAATCTTTATATGGACTTAAGAACCTGAAGAGCTCAGCTTTTTCACAAAACCGGTTAAAATCTGGCGGATTTTTACTTTCAGTCAAGGTGAAAAATTAGCATTGTCAAAAATGAGGGTGTTATCCTTTGCACAGAAATCAGAGTTATACGAACTACTGGGGTCATGGATTACAATCGCCTCAAGAAATTTCTAACAAGCATTCGGTCGAATGCAATATTTATGTTAAAAATACGTAAAAAATCACGTTTTCTCATCTGTGACTGATATCCGGCATATCCGGCAGGTAATATCCGGATCCGGTACCGGATATGGCCATATCCGGCCGGATCCGGATCCGGATATCCGGTCGGGCCCTACGTCTGGTTTCTAATTAGCGCGGCTGTTTCAGGTGCGTGAGTTGGCGCCGGAAGGGGAGTGGAGTCAGCTGCCGTTCGACTACTTCTGTCCGAGCGTCAGGAAGCATTTGTCCAAGCGAATCTGCGTCACTTGCGGACTCTACCACCCCACACAACAGGCTCTCAAACGCCACCGAGCCGTTCATCTCGACTCCGCGCCCTTTCAGGATTCCGGCGACGTTGCGCAACAGAACGCGACGGTAAGTCAGACTTTTGCCCCAACAGGTAACAGGTCCTCCGCCGATGGGGCAGAGTTTGGGTCTTGCATGGGCCTAAAAATCCGTAGGGGGTCTTAAGGACATACAGTGGCGGCCAAAAGTTTGGACGCACCCCTTCAGTTTTCCGTTAATAACACCTGTTCTGTTTGCAGTTTGCGGATGAAGTTGTGTGCTAAGTTTGTGCATAGTAGCCCTGCATAACCTGAAACCATATGGTCTTCGGTCCCCCTAACGTTGCTGTAGTATGAATCCATTTTCCAAGGACCCCAGAAAAATGGGTGGACAAAAGTTTGGACGCACCAACTGAATTTTAAAAAAAACGGAGCAACCTGCAACAATAAAGAACAAGCAAGAATGAAACATGTATTTAGGCGACTAGCACTTTGTTAGGAAGCCACAAGACTTGACCACAACTGCACAGCGCTTGGGCTTAGAGTTGACTAGTTTCTGGCACACCGACTGTGGAATAGAAAGCCAAAACTCGGTGATGGCAGTTTCCAGATCGGACAGATCTAGGGGTGCTTTACTGATAACGTATCTCTGGACATATCTCCACAAATTTCGATTGGATTCAGGTCAGGTGACCGAGCAGGCCGGTCCAAAACTGCGACTTTGTAGTTAGCAAACCACTGTTTGACTGACCTCGCCGTGTATTCGGGGTCATTATCCTGTTGAAACAGCCAATTCAGCCCGAGGTTCTGTTCTACATATGAGAGCATGATGTCTACCTACATGTTGGTGTAGACGGTTTTAGCCATGATCCTATGGATACAATAAATGGGCCCTGGGCATACATGGGCCGGAAAAATCCGGAGGGGGGGTGGGGGGTTGAGACATCGGGTATTTTTTATTTAAAAGTTTATTTAAAAGTTTTTAGCTAGTTTAAAAAACGCCTATTTTGCCTTAAATAAGCGAAAATTTCCTCCCTCCGGGAGGGGGGGTGGGGGAGGGGGGTATGGCCGGCCGAGGGGGGTCTGGCCGACCGAGGGGGAGGGGTATACCCCCCTTACCCCCCGGCCCATGTATGGCCCTGGGCCTTTCAATGGGAAAGAAGTCCACATCATAATGCTACCGCCTCCCCACTTGACAATGCTCTGCACAGTCTGGTCGGAGTTCCTCGCCCGGAAACGGCTTGACATATAGCCGGCCATCGCTTCCGCACCGATTCCACTTCTTTTCGTCCCTCCACAAAACGTTGCAACCAATCTACAATGGTTCAATGTAAGTAAGTGGGCCTTTGCCTGCAGGAACCGTTTTTGTGGTCACAAAAGTTGGTAGGTGTTTTTTTCCTTGCGATGCAACAACTCAACCCTTTTCGCAGTAGAATTCGGTGCGGGGTTCATGCAGAGATGCTTTGACCACACGCAGCCTCGATTTGCTCTGTTACCTTATGAGCAGTCTTATGCGGATCAACTAGACATCTCATCACAAGGACCCATTCCTTCCATGTTGTATGCGATTTCGGTCGACTGGCCCGTTTCCGATTGACGTTTGAACCGGTTTCAGAGAGGAGGACTAAGGCAGAACGATCACCAATTTCCGGAACATCCAACTTGTCAGGCTACCTGAGATTAGAGAGACCACTCTGTCTCAGCTCAAGCACGAGAACCCTCTTTGGTTGAATAAGTTGGTTGGACTGAGCCATCCTCAAAACTGCCGCTAAATTGCAATAAAAAGAAGACTAAATAGCAGCTACACATATTTTACGGCCGTTAGGTTCCCTACAAAACATCTGGAAAGCAAAAAATCAAGATAATTATAGGTGCGTCCAAACTTTTGTCCACCCATTTTTGTGGGGTCCTTCGAAAATTGATTCGTACTACAGCAACGTGACGGGGACTGAACACCATATGGTTTCACGTTATGTAGGGGTACTATGCACAAACTTAGCATGCAACTTCATCCGCAAGCTGCAAACAGAACAATTGTTATTAACAGAAAACTGAAAACTTTGGGGGTGCGTCCAAACTTTTGGCCGCCACTGTACATGGGCCGGGGGGATCTCCGTAAAACGCCTATTTAGCTTTAAAATAGTGATAATTTTCTTCCTCTGGAAGGGGGTATTGGCCAACGAGGGGTGGGGGTAAACCCCCTAATTCCCCGGCCCATCTATGGTTGGGGTTGGGTCTGAGTAGCGATCGACCGGAACCAAAATTTTCGCCGGAACCGGAACCACCCAGTTCCGGCCGGAACCGGAACTTTTTCAATATTTGGTCCAAAATTTATAGAAACGTATTTATAGGCACGTCGTGTACAAATTCCTGTTATAAACATCAGCAGAAGTTCAAATCAACAACAGAATACAGACTTTTCAATAACAGTAGTCAAGAGCACGCAAATTGTACTTCAGAAAGAGAAGCTTTTCAACATTTTCAGGTTTCAGCTTTGATCTGTCACCTTCGGAGATGTTTTTAGCTGCCTTAAAGGCACAGTTGTTAAAAAGAATTTTTTTTTGAAGGCCAAAAATGTTTGCTTTTTTTTAAAAAATTAAAAAAATTTTTTTTTTGAAAATCATCTTAAATGGGTCCAGCATGCTAGTACAGATACTTACAACAAATTTTCCACTTTTGCACCTTAAGTCAGTTGAGAAACCTGTTCGAAAACGACAATACAGCTCTAAACACTGCCTGTAACTGCATAATTTCACCGAAAATTGTCTTTAGAAGCACTTCTAATGATGCATAACATGGAAAACTGCATAATTTCCCCCCATTCATGCAAATTCTACTGCCCCCACTGAGCTGCGCACTTTATTAAACAGACGCAATAATACTTGATGTAACTGAATATCCATCGAAAATAGTGAATGAAAAAGTTCCGGTTCCGGTACCCTTTTTCACCGGAACCGGACCGGAACCGGAATTCCGGTCGATCGCTAGGTCTGAGCCCAAATTCTAGGGGAGGGGTTGGGTACTAAAAAACGCTCAAAAATCGCTAATTTGGGCTCAAATACAGCTAAAGTCCTGTTTACAAGGCGGTTTTAGCAATTTTAGTGTCTAAGCTCGGAAATAATTGTAAATATTTGCTGAAAAAATTACTTATCAGCAAAATAGGGGAGAAATCGGAAGAATCGTCTGGGGTCTGGCCTAAGTCGGGATGACTCCGCCTCATAAGAAGTGTAAAATTTGCAATATTTTCTCCCGACATTTTTATGCAATCTCCCTCTCCAAAGCAGCTGCAGGTTGGGTGGACACAAATTTATCTGGCAGTCGATTTCAGGTTACAGAAGACGTGGAAGTGGATGAACTGTTCGATAATCGCGATGTGGATACTTTCTTTTAACTCGCTTCCGTATGCTGTATAGTGGTTTCTTGTTGCTCGGGCCGTGTGTCTTTGTTACGCATTACAATCAACAGTTTCTTAATTTACCATCTAACAGTCAGCACTTTCTTGGCAGGGTGGAAGCCTTCTTTATGAGAAAAATCGATAAATAGAATATGAGAAAAATCGATAAAACTTTATAATAGTTCAATTTGGCTTTTGCCCAGATAGATAATTGCTGACTGTTCATTGTACAGTCAGGCACTTAACGCCGTTTATGGTACCGGCACCATATATGGTACCGGTACTTAGGGTAGTGGCACCACGTTCGGGATCTGTGGTGGTACCATATATGGTCCCGCCACATTGGCCCACTGTGGTGGTACTACATGTGGTACCCCTACCTTCGCATTGGTACCGGTACCATATGGTACCGCTCAGTTCAGATTTCGTACCATGGCCATGAGTAGGGGTACCACATATGGTGCCACTACCTTAGGTACCGGTACCATATATGGTGTCGGTACCATAAACGGCGTTAAGTGCCTGACTGATGTAGCGGTGCAATTCCAATTAGAACCCTGTTTTTTTGGCTTTACGCATAAAAATGTAATTAATAGACATTTCTGGCCGTAGTAAAGTCATGCATTGGAACGTTCCATCTCCGTCCGTGCACACAATCGGTGGGCACTCGCTCGCATAGCAGTTGAGCGGTTCTCTCGTAGTCCAGCCGCAGAAAAGCGTTCCAGACAAAGTGTTTGTCGTCCATTATGGCGTCGAGAATGAGCTGAGCGTTGGAACAGCTGGAGCCGTCGCCATGGCTGAAGTAGTAAGAGGCGTTCTGGTAGAAAGACTCGTGGTTTCTGACCCAGTGCGCTATTTGTGGCTTCACCAAACTTTCCAGGTGTCTCAGCAGATCTCGTCTGCTTCCTTCCGGCAGACGCAAGCTGAAAAAGTGAGCTTGGCATGGTTAGAGAAAAGTTCAGTATGTAAATGTATGTAGCACCTACCGTGTCTCACCTACTGTTTTTTACTAGTGGATTTTTATTTTACTATTTACTACAAATTCAGCCCGTCAATTTAGTTTTTTATTTTTATTTTACTACCAAGCAGCTCCGATTTTACTAATTTTTGTTTTACTAATGATTTTACTACCGGAGAGTGCTGCATAGGGTACCCCTCCAGATAGCGTACCCGGGGTACACTAACTGGCACTTAGTGCCTTATTGTGTACCCGGGGTACACTATTTGGAGACAGGTTTTATGTCACGGGTGTCAAAAATTTCCAACATTACGGTACCTTTAAAGCAGGTCTACGTCTATTTTTGTTCATTTTAAATCGTTTTTACTGGCGCAAACGTCACAAGAATGAAAAATTTGACAAAACCACTCTCATTTACATATCAGAAACAGTAATCTGAATTGGAAAATTGCACTTTTGCTCAGAAATCGTGAAAACAAGCAGTTTAACATGATTTCGCTAAGCGCCGGTTAGTGTACCGGGTACACTACAGGATCTCTTTTTTCTTACGGAAAATGCTAAGTGCTGGTTACTGTACCCGGGTACCCAATGCAGCACTCTCCGGTAGTATTTTGCTACGATTTTACTAGTCATCAAAGATTTTGTGACTAATTTACCTCTGGTCCAAATAGTTGCTAAATTTGATCATGGTAGGAAGTTCTCCACGACTTTACAGACAAAAATGCGTAAAATTTGACTCACTAAAGTGGGCCCACACATTTTTATTGCTAAATTGATCAAGATTTATAATTGATTGATAAAACTTCCATATTACTATTGACGGTCTTTGTTAATTTATGTAATTTAACTTTTACTTTACTATTGACTCTTTATTTTACTTTTTACTATTATTTTACTACTAGTAAAATACCACTAGTATTACTGATTTTTGTTTTACTGTACTATAGTAAAATAACAGTAGTCCCACCCACTATGGCTAGACCGCAGACTGGAGAGTAAAAAACGGTCTTCCAGTTTACCTGGGATATTTCGGTTTTTTAGGCCAATTTTTGCAATTGCAGACAAATTTGCCTGTAAAACCGGGGTTTTCAGCTGGATTTACGCCGGTATTACGGTTTTTAGAACTAAACAATTATGTTTAGCAAAATCTACGCCTCACGGCTCCTCAGAAATTTCGGCTCAGACACCTTAAATTAGAGACCTGCACCTGCCTGCCGCCTTTTTGACGGCCCGGCCCGGCCTGTCCGGAAAACCCAATTTTTGCGGCCCGGCCCGGCCCTTATGAAAATGCGATTTTTGTGGCTCGGCCCGGCTGAAATCCTCTAAAAATCCTCTGTAGGGCGACCAGGCCCGGCCCGTGCAGGTCTCTACCTTAAATTCATACTTTGGCAGAAAAAGATCGCCTGGCGACTTTTCTGTAGAAAAACTCGTTTGAAGTAATATGAAACACGCCCAAACGCCGCGTGAGATCTTTCCGCCGGCTAAAAAATCTACAAAAATGTAGTTAAAAATTGGAACTATTTTTTTCTCGCCGGCCTTTTTTATGTTCAATGTTCAATGGCAGGAATGTGCAAATGATATTGTTTTAGTGCGAAACCACTATAACAATGCAGAAGAGCGCTCAACCAGCGGAAAATTTGTCTGTAAAAAACAAAAAACTGTCTGTTGAGCAGAAAATTTTTATCTACACGGAGCGACAATTTTTCTACAGAAAAGCCGCCTGGCAGTCTTTTTCTACCCGCGTATGAATGCAACATTAAGCTCCTCCCCCTTCGACGGACGACGTGTTTGTTAATGTACGAATTAGACGTAGCACCTGCCGACCGTAAAAAGTGCCGATTCCAGGCCAGAACTGTGCAGCAGAGTGACGATGCTGTGTTGACAGAGAGTGCTGAGGAGAGGCAATTGGTCTTTCTCTTGCCAATTCATCGAGCCAAAGTAAACTTCAGCTTTCACTGACTTGACTAGACTCTCAATGGGTTTCTGTTTCTACAATAAAATGCTCTGGACATACAAGCAACAGGGGGTTCAGGGGTTCTGCTGCCCCACCCGACTTGGACTAGAGCTTACTTACTCACTTGGAGAAACCTGGCATCTAGGTCGTACTGCGTGTCCTGGGGTTGCTTTTAAATTTGGAAAACAGGCCGCCTCTGTATAATCTATGCCGATGCATCTCTAGCATACATGTACTAGGGTGTTTGGGGTTACTCCCCAGCTGAAAACGCTATCCCTTCATCCCGCGAGACAGGCTCCAGTACTAACAAACTGGCTCAGAAATCACTAAGTTTTAGCCTAAAATTCGCTTGAAAAGCCTTTGGAAACCGAATTTGGCGTTTCCACTGCTGATATTTAAGAGAAATCGGTGTTTTTGGAAGCCCTTCTTGTCATTTTTTGCTTGTTTTTAGCTCTAAAACGCTATTTGGCAGATAGCGATTTTTAGCGTCTTTACTAAAAAACGTGCTAGAAACGCATTTCCAGGCGTTTTGGAGCTTTTTGAAAATTTGGATCCCGCTCTGGGCAAAACCCCCTCGGCCCCCCACCTGAGGGAAAGCCCCCCCTACCCCCAGGTCGGCTCGGAGCTGTTACATGTATGTATGGTCTCTAGACGTTCTTTTATGTTTGAAAAGACAGGGTCGGTCACCTGTGCGTACAACAACGGAAAAACATACAGACCGCCGAAAGCCGGTGATGGCCAGTAGGTAAATGGGAACCGAACCGGCGCTGCCGTTGCACCTAATGGCAGCAAAGGGGAGGATTGTTTGTAGACACAGACAGGGCTACCCCATTGAAGGGCTCTGAAAAGAGCGAGGGGTGTCCTGAGCTGTCCGAAAGGACAGTGGAACTCATAAACAAACAAACAAAGCTATCAAAGAGAATACTATACTTGTAAAAGGTGCGGGTGGGCGGGTGGTAGAAAGGAAAGAGTTTCCCCTCGATCACAAATTAGCTTAACCCATGCACGCACGCGTTTATTGATTACCGTACCCTCTTTAATATAACAGTTTCCCTAACGCACCAAACCTGAACATCATTGAAACGCTGGGGTGCGGAACTTAAAAAACTCGCTTTCTCGTTTCAACATAAGGCCAGTGTGGTGCATTTTGAAAATTTGAAACTAGGTAAAGTAATACTAGGTAAAGTTGTCACCTAAAAAACTAGGTAAAGTAATACTAAGTAAAGTTCTCAGATAAGAAACTAGGTAAAGTAATACTAGGTAAAGCCCAGAAAAACTAGGTAATACTAGGTAAACCTAAAACGCTCGAAACCAAGTCAAAATATTATTTTTGGTTCAATAGAACAATGATGAAGTTAGTGGAGTTAAAATTTACGAAATTTGACACATTTCAAGTAAATAAATATTTGTATTTTTTATCAAATAAGTCAGAAATTCATTCTCTGGGCCACTGTAATTGTGGGAAAGCCGGAAAATTGAAGGTTTGCTGACTGAAAAAGCCACGTAAAACTGAAAATATCAAACTAGGCAAACTTGTTTTACCTAGAAGTACCTAGTTATGTGGATTTAAAACTAGGTAAAGTAAAACTAGGTAAAATAGAGTAACCAACAACTATGTAAAGTAAATCTAGGTACTTTTCCCGAATTTTAACTAGGTAATACTAGGTACACCTAGTTACCTAGATAAAAAGTGCACCACACTGCATAAGGCCCGGTTCACCACACCTACGTTGAATAAGGAATAAGCAATAATACAATATAGGAGTAAGAATGCTCCACTAAATGGCTGGCCTACACTGGTTACAAACGTTTGCCACCCCTCCTGAAATTTCTGAAGGGGTTGCGAAACTCCCAACCAGTCCTTTTTAGCAGTCATGACGAGTTTTTTGGTGAAGGAGCGTGCAAAATGTGCGGCATGGTTTGAGTGGACCAAAAGCACCCATGCATTGCAGAGCATGGTGCAGAGAAAGTTCGGTCCGGAATTTGGGAGAGAACGCGAGCACCGACTCGAGCGATCCCAGCATTCGCCGGTGGCATGAATCGCTTATGGAAGAGAGCAGTGTGCGGGCAAAGCTCGGAAAAGGTGTCTTTGCTGCAGATCGGAAGAAAATGTGGGCAGAGTGCAGCAACACTTTACAGAAGTACCGCGGCCGACTACAGGAAGTGGTTAAAAAAGGGGCGGTCACGTTGAAGTGCACAGTGCGTGCAATTTGTTGAAATTTTGAACAGTAAAGTGTGTCCACACATCATATTATAAAATCAGCCCATTCGGTCAACAAACAACAACTTTTTTGTTCAGAGCTTGCGAAACCCCACACGATATGTGAATCACCCTGTCCGTATACGTATCTATGTAATGTAAGATGTGTATTTCTGTTCTGAATAGACTCAGGAAGGCGCTAGAAAGCGTTACGATCATAAAACCAGGCTAGGATACTCAAAACTTGAGCTGCAGTTTTCTCCGCGATTTTGGAAAAAACAGGCCGAGGTGTTTTCGGAAAAATATCCATCCCTGGTTTACATAATACAAAAGTGCGGCTGGATTAATTGATTGCGCAAAAGTAAACTTTGCGTATTACTGCAGAAATCTAAGTAAGTATAATGAGAGGGCTTTGGCTTTAGCCTCCGATGATTACTTTGGTGTGAACCCAGTCAGGTGGTAAAGGCTCGCAAAACCTTACTTTATTCCTTTCTTCCTGCCTTGACAAAGACAGTGAATTGCAAGTGTTTATTACGTAAAATGGGTAAGTGGTCGTGAGTAGACCTATTTCCTCAGTGAATTTCAATTTGTAGTCTTAGTTTGTAGTTAAAAATTTTCGCGAAAATAATTTGAAGTCTTAGTTTGTAGTTGTCAAATTCAGGTTCAAAAAATATGTAGTCGCCGCGTCGGTGGCTCAGTGGGTAGCTCGCTGCCTCTGAGTCACGGCGGCCGCTGCATCCCTAGTGGTTGTAGTGGTTCATCCTCTCGGCGTGGCAAGTTTCTTGCTGCAAAGAGTTGGTCGTCGGCACAACGCTCCACCCAGGCCACCGAAAGCTGGTTACAGCGAGTAGATAAAATGGGAACCAACTGGATCTGCCATTGCACCAAAGCCGCTCCTACAGCATGCCACATTGGAGAAAAGATCAACGACGTCAGGTGCCGTCTGAGAAACCAGCAATAAGGCCAATACCGGTTTGGCCCCTTCGCCGGGCGGCCGTTGGGAGCTGTCGGCACCATGACGTCACCACGCCAGGCGCTCTCTTAGTACCTGGCGCCCAACAGCATGGCTAGAGTGGCTTGGCAGTGAAAGGAGGGCAAACGTCCGAGATGACGAATACGGGGGTTGCGCAATGGACCGCAGAGGTCTGAGCGTAGGGCCGTAAGGCCCCCCCACACATCGGATCGGATCGGAAATATGTAGTCTTAGTTTGTAGTCAATTTGTAGTCAGGTTATCAAAAAGTCAGAAATTCGATATTACTGCAAATTTTCGCCAATTGAACAATCAGTCATAGAAATGCTTTGCAAAAGTAGTAACCGGAAGCCTGTTAATTGTTTTTTATGTGACAAAATCGCCTTTTCTAATAGATATTTCTGGAAACAAACAGACGGTACTCAATGTTTGATAGAATTCCAATGCTGATCATTTGGTAGTTTTCTAAAAATAGAACGAGGACTTTTAAAAACTAAGACAAGAAAAAGACCAACGAATGTGCAAAAGTCAATCATGTTGTCACCTTTCTTTGAAAATTTATAGGAGGCAAAAATCGGGAAAATTGGAAAAACGATCTTTCAAACACTTTACATAAAATATTGCTTCGTTCTTGGTATGCTTTCAACGGTTTGTAAGCTTATCATAAGCTCAAGACAGCTCAAAAGGCCGATTATGGACTCAATTTATATAAAATTACATTAAAAAATCTGAAAATTTCCAAAAAAAAATGACTACAAATTGACTACAAATTCGCAAATTATGAAAAAGTTAGTCAGCCAAAATAATATGTAGTCTTAGTTAATTTGTAGTCGTGATGACGTCATAATCGCCGAAAATATGTAGTTTGTAGTTAGTAGTTTGTAGTACTACGAATTAGGTCTAGTCGTGACCGTGAGGTGGAGTCAAACGTACGTAATTATATTTCAGTCGAATATCTGTATTTTGTCTGAGATATTGTATGTACAATGTATGTGTATGCACAATCACAGTGTGCTAAAAATTCGCAGAGATGATGTGCCGACTATTTATGGCTCTGTTGTATTATTACCGATAGGGCCTGAGCGGAATGCCGATTCCGCTCCGGTTGATCCGGTCCGGTTTTCGTCTGTTTCTGGACAGATGCATTCAAACGTTGACCAGAAGCTGAAATTCGGAACATATGTGCTAGTGCTTGGGTGGGACTTTGGGTGTTAGAGTTTGGTGAACCAGGCTTTATCCAATCCTGACCTTCCGAGTACTGTTGCATGCGTATACGCATTACGCATATCATTACGCAAAGTACGCATTGCATTTCAGAATGCGTATACGCATACGCATACGCATACGCATTTGAATTTCATTACGCAATATTATTACGCATTCTGCCAAAAGTTTGCGTATTTTTGCGTAATGCGTATTGGGTCTGAAAATAGCTGCCTTTTCGAATGTCTTGCAAAAAAATTAGTTCAAGTTGTTACCAAGTGGTCATTCTTCATATTTTAGTGTGAAGTGAGGGTACCAGAATTTTCTGAGGTAATTTGAAGCTTTAACTAAGCTGTGCTTGCTAATATTTAAAAAAGACGCTAAGTTTTAAGAGGAAAGGAAACGTGTAACAAATCATTGAATTTAGAGTTTCTAGGGTTTTGCCTGACATCATTCGTGTTGTTGTATGCTCAGGGTATCTGTTTGCGCTTCCACTGTGCGCTTATTGTTTGAATTAGAGTGTAAACTGGTATTGGGTATTGGGGTTTTTGTCCCCTAATACCCAATACCTGTCAAAATCGAAAAAAATCGATGTTGACCTTAAAATTAATCTACAAAAATCGAAAAGATTGTTCCATAATTAGGTTTAGGAAGCTGTTTTTGCCTTAATCAACTAAAAGTTAGTAGAATTTCTTAGTGTCCCGCTGATTTCCGTGTTCTTATCTAACATAAAAATCGTGCCATTTCTAACGATACAGAATGTACCAGTACCGTACATTTATGTACCAAGGGCTATGGGGTGGTACAGCTTTTCCGGCCAGCCAAGTTAGGAAAATAATTCGTTGAAAACAAGAAACGGGATTGAACTACACATTATTGAGTATTAAAACTGTTAATTTCTGCTAATTTTACACTCAGAATGGCTTTTAAACGCTTTCTACAAGGCTATTTTTTAAAAAAATTCTCGCCCTGGTTGGGCAGCAGCCCAACCAGGTCTCTTCAATATTTTAATCCCAGTGCAGAAGTTCGTGCTTGCACCACTGGAATCTACCTGTTCACTGAAATGCAATTTTTGGCTCAGCTATGCAAGTATTGGGTATTGGGGTATTGTGGGTCGCATGTATTTGTATTGGGTGGTTGGGGTATTGGGTTTTTCAGGTATTGTTCGCACTCTAGTTTGAATGCCACTGGACTTCTTCTGGAATTGAACATTCGACTAAATTGTTTGCAGGAAACCGCATATCTCTTGCCTGTTGAAAACATCCGTACTGTACATACAATAGTGCAATTTTCTTGAGGGCAGAAATTTATCATCAAGCCTCAAGTATGTCTCAAAAACCTGGATTATAAAGTTGGATACCTAAACAGCATACTGTATAGCTAAAAAAGCTGTTCAATGAAATTTCTGAATGTTTCTGAGATTACGCATTACGCATACGCAATACGCAAAATACGCATTAGTTTTTGCAATGCGTATACGCAAACTCATACGCATTTGTAATTGGAATGCGTATACGCATACGCATACGCATACGCATTTGAAAAATCCGGTATTAAACAACAGTACTTCCGAGCCAGTCTCTCTGCCAAACCATATTTGAAAGCTAGGTAATGCAGCAACTGCTGCTACTGCAACCTGTCCATAAATATTGAATCATAGCTCTGTTCTGTTGGCGGCACGACAACGGCAAATCTGACGGAGTTCAAAGCCAATGCCTCCTACTAACTTACGTAGTAATGCATTATTTTCCTCTCTGTCTTTATTACACTGATTGTTGTGATTCAGCTCGATATTGTTTGTTGTATGGGACGCATATAATGTCGTTAGTGACGCTTTGCGGGCCCGTTGCCCAATTTCTTTGTACAGGGTGTGCCAAAAAAAAACAACCCAGCAGATTTTTTGCTGTAGCAACCGCAAATCTCAACCGATTTGAATGAATCCTTTTTTAAATGAAAGATAAATAAATTCTTGAAAGATTGAATCACCGTTTATTAAGATAGCCTGCTTAGTTCCTGAGATATTTGCCCTCAAAGTCAGAACAGAGATTTTGGCAATGAACAATAGTGATAAAGAACAACCCAGCAGATTTTTTTACTTTTGCAACCATGAATCTGAACCGATTTGAATGAACCCTTTTTGAATGAAAGACTGATAAATTCGTCAAAGATTGGTGCAATTTGTATTGAGATTCACAGTTTAGTTCTTGAGATATTTGCCTTCTAAGTCGAAACAGATTTTGGCAAAGAACAAGAAGCGATTCCGTTGCATTTCATAATAAAGCAGATTCCTACTGCTGGGGCTAATGATACTTTAGTGTTGAAGTAAACCGAGTTTCTGTGTCACCAGTAAAGCCTCCAAGAGCCCTTAGCAGTAGCAGGAATCCGTTTTATTATGAAGTGCAAAATAATAAAAAAATCCCTCTTTGTTCACTGCCAAAATCACTGTTTTGATTTTGAGAGCCAATATCTCAGGAACTAAGCAGAGTACATTAATGAAAATTTCAGCAGTCTTTTAAGGATTTATTTATCTTTCATTTAAAAAAGGATTCATTCAAATCGGTTGAGATTTGCGGTTGCTACAGCGAAAAATCTGCTGGGTTGTTTTTTTTGGCACACCCTGTAGTTTGGTAACAAAAATACTGTACATACTGAAGAAGTTTATGGATACATATGTAGATTGTTTTCTGAATCTGACATACATACCAATGATTTATAGTAGGATGTTGGCAATCAAACCTCAAGTTCCAAGTTGAAGATATTCAGGTGAGCCACAACGTCACGAAATTTAACTGACTACTAACGCACCTCTTTCTAGTACGTTTTATCTGCAACTACCCACAGCTAACGCGCTTACAGCCGCGCTACCAACCGTCAAAACATAACACACAAAATATGACAACACTGCACTTTATACTTTAATGCAGGCTCTACGCTACACTCCCAACCAAAAGGAAGTGCTAACAAACTAGTGAAGCATAGCTTATCTGCGAACTAAGCTAGCACACTGAATCAATAGAGGACAAATGAATACTAAACACAAAGCCGTTATTAATGCAACTGCAGCATAAAACAGCCAGGCATGCGTTCCTAGAAGAATGCAAAACAAACTATCAGTAGTTTGTATATGTGGAGCTATGCTAACATGGTTAGTAATCAGACCAAGACGATGGTGCTCGACTGAAGCTAAAGTGGCTGATAAATGGAAAGTCGTTTCGTCGGCACCACAAGATACATGACATAATGTCTCCACTTGGTGGGAATTAGCATGAACACGTTGTTGATGTTTCGCTCCAGTGACAGAACATACAGAAGCCCATTTAATTCCGTTTTCACAGTCGACTTGAGCTAAGCTTTCTGACTTGTCACTTTTACATATGTACTGCACTTCAAGACCACTGAGACAGGAGTAGCAACCTTCAACATGCAGCACATCGATGACACACGTGTTCTCCTCTATTCTTGCCACTAATCGATAGTTAGACAATTGAACTTGCAGTTCCAAGGCAACCTTTTGGTGAAACTCGGCTGCAACTGTGTTCTCGATTGGCAGGAGAACCATTCCTTCCGTTTGCAGCGGGAGCACATTGTTGCTTTGGAAAAGTGGCTCAATCTCCATTTCACTGCAGAGACAGGTGGCTTTGTCATCAACAGGATTACAGTGGCAACTGTCAGTAGCAATGTAGCAACTTTTGAATTCTTCAGCATCTTTCTTGGTTGCACACTGCAGTTGACCAATGCGACCTGCTGTGGGCTGTCCTGATGCACAAGCCTCCACCAAAACGGTTCTTCGTCCATCAGTTAGGAAGGAAGATGCCAGGAGTGGGACCTGAGGCTGTGAGACAGAGGTAACTGTAAATTCGATGCCTTTCTTCCATCGTTGTGGCACTGCTGTCAGCAGTCCAAACTGTTGGGATTCACTGCTAGCTTGCTCATGCAGTGTGGCCTTTAACTTGACTTCATAGGACCACTGAGGGCAATCAAATACTTCAAAGACAGTTGGACTAGTAGGTTCTGCATAAGTCCGGTAAAATAAGCAAGCAGAGTCACAAAGGAAGCATGCACATGCCCAACACCCACAACTGTCCACACACTGAGTGAAGCCAGGTGCCTCATAGGGTTTGCCACGCAATTCATCAATGACAGCGTCCAGCTTCGTTTCTGAACAAGTGTCACCTGTACATGAACCAGCTCCACTGCATCGTTTGACTGACTGAACCTGCATGCGAAAGGAGCGTGTGAAGTAACGATTGCGGTTCTGACATTTGAGTTCAACAGCTTCTGTTTCAATCTCCAGCATACCAATTACTTTTTTAGCTGAAGACTGAATAGTGAGGCAAGCCTTTTGACCAGCAGGAACAAGGTTCAGATGCACAACCTCATTGATAGTGCACTCCAGCAGTTCCTTATTCTGAGAGGAATGGCAGGCACTAGCGCTTGCAGACAAGGTTGTAACATCGGCACACGCCTCCACCCCACTCAACAGTGAAAGGAGGCACATCACTGTAACTGTGACAGCAGAGCGAGAAATATAGGGTTGTGCCTTGTAGGATGTTCGATGCGGTAAATCAGACCCTGTTTCTTGAGCAGAAGGCTGCATTTCTGGGTTTGTTGCCGAATGTGCAGTCAGCTCTTGTAGCTCCAGTTCCTCAGCAGTAATCTGGGGTTCAGTTGTAGCCTGTTTCCTTTCTCGATATTTCTTGATGGTTGTCTTTGAAGACTTGTACCAAGACTGAACAAGCTTTAAGATCAAGATCACTGATCCACCACCTAGAGTGACAGGAAGGAGCACTGACAGTTTTGCAGCAATGGGTGCACAGTGCGGATTTGCCACAGTATCCCAGCAGAAAGTACACTTAATCTGGTCACAGAACGGATGTCCATGACAACTTTCATGCACTGTTTTGATCAATCTTCCTTTAATCCAGACATTCAGAGTGATGTTGTAGATGTGCATCGTCAATTCAGGACTGAGGACAAATACTTCTTTCGTTCTTGGGTGGAATTTGCGAAGACAGATTGGTTTCACACAAACTTCCAACAAAGTTGTTCCCAAAACTGTAGTCGTCCTGACACCATTAGTCTTGCACTCAACAGAACACTCAGGACAATGGTAGATTTGATCATCAATGGGATTGTCTAGTGGAACAGTTGCTGTGGTGTAACCCCAGGCTTTGATAGGTAGAGAGCCATCTGGAGTGATGAACAGAGCAGTTTCCTTGTGCCTGTAGTAGCATAACTGTGTGCCAGTCGGCATGCAACTGTGGGTTTCACAGAACTCTGGGGAGCCAGTACGATCACCTTGGCCAATGCACTTGTAGGTACTACCTGTGGTGTCAGATACTTTGATCTGCAGGCGATGAACAAGCAGCTTCATACCATCTAACAACTCAATCTGAGCAACAGTCTTCACCATCGACTGCTTTTTGCATTTTTGACTAAGTATTGGACATAGGCTGATCTTGGCATTATGCAAAACCTTGTCAGAAAATGGGTCTGGAGGAGACGTGTGGGATGCAGAAGGATCGGTGAAAATACAATCTTGAGCCCAGGTTGGACACTGACAGTGTTCTTTGGCTAAACTGCAGTTGCCATCTGCAGTCAAAAACGTGTTGTTCCTGCAGTGATGTTGCTTCCAACACAGATTCTTGTGTTCGCGATAAACAACAGTACCAGACTTTACGCAATGCTCTGATTCAACGAGAGTGAGTTTCTTTTCAGCACATTGACCAGGCAGGGCACTTTCTGCAGAGCAATTTGGAAGCAAAATCGAAAAGCAAAGCAGCATGACACTAAAGACAGAGTTCTTGGATGCCAATCTTGCAGATCGTCTCACCACACCATGGTTCAGCTTGTCATCGGATGTGCTTCGCCTTTTCGTCTTTGTTTCTGGCTCAGTGCTTTCGTTTGCAGGTTCTGCTGGCTGTACCTCTAGTGGATAAAGCTGTGCAACTGATCGACTTAGGATTTTACCACTTGACAACTGAACATCAGCAGACCGAATTTCATCATCACTGCCTGTATGCAAATGAACCACTCGACCAACTTTCCAAGCTCCTCTTGGAACACTCTTGTCTTCAATCAACACCACGTCATTCACTTTTGGCTTTCTTGATATCAGGTCTTTGCCTTGTTTGATTGTTCTCTGTGACCTTCCTCGTAGACTCTTCAAGTACTCTTCAGACCAGAGAGACCAAAACTTATCAAGAAGAGATTGGCCTTTCTTCCAGAAGTTGCAGAGTTGATCACCTGTTGTTACCTTTGGGAAGAAAGTTGGGTCACTCTGCTCATTATCTTCTAGGTCATTGAGAGTTAGAGTGCCAGTTGATTGTCCAGGTGTGAGAAAGTCACTTGGCCTCAAGACTTTGAGAGACTTGATGTCATCATAAGCATATGTGATTGGTCGCGAATTTACAATTGACTCGACTTCAGCCAGGATGGTGTGAAGTTCATCCATCTGCAGCAGACGGCGACCAATAGCTGCCTTGAGTGAACGTTTGACCAAGCCAACCATTCGTTCATAGGCTCCACCTTGCCAAGGGGCTAGAGGCGTAATCAAGTGCCAGTTGATACCTTCATGAGCACAATAATCAGTGATGTCTGGATCTTGAACGATTGTCTTCCATTCTTTGGTCAACACATCTCTTGTTAGCTTGAATTGAGATGCATTATCACTGATTATAAATCTTGGCTTTCCTCTGCGGGCTATGAATCTGCGTAGAGCATTGAGGAATGACTTGGCTGACATGTCCTGGACGATTTCCAAGTGAATGGCTCGAGTCACCAGACAGGTGAAAAGAGAGATCCACACCTTCATTGTCTGATGTGCTTGGCCAGTTGAAATCGTCAGAGGGCCAAAGTAGTCCAAACCGATATTTGTCCATGGTGCAGCTTTATCAACTCTCTCTGGTGGCAACATGGGCATCTTGGGCAACTGGTAGGCTCCGCCATGCAGTCGACGGCATACCAAGCATCTTTTGACAACCTTTCTCACTTGTGCCCTCCCGTTAACAATCCAATGAGTTTCGCGGATAGCACTAAGCGTTTGTTGCACACCAGCGTGAAGATTTTTCTTGTGCACATGAGCAATCAGCAATTCTGTGTAGGGATGACCCTTAGGCAACAAGATTGGCTGCTTTGCAGTGTTTGATAACTGAGATTTTTGCAAGCGACCACCACAGCACAACAGACCATCTTTGTCCATGAACAGGTCCATCTGCTGAAACAATGTATCCTTCTTGTTTGCAGCTGGCTGCAAAAGCTGGGAAAAAGCTGCATGCTGCACTTGCAAGTCCAAAAAATTCTGGGCAACTGCAATTTCTTGAGCAATGATTGGCCCCATGTCTTGCATCTTTGAGCATATTTCCAGCGTATGCACTTTCTGAAACCATTGAGAAGAAACCTTGTTCTTGAAGGTTTTCTTGAGAAAACGTAGAACAAACACAGTTGAACGTTGCAGCCGATAGAATGAAGAGAATCTTTCAACATTCAATACCAATTTTTGTTCTGATGCTGCAAGACCAACACTGATTTCCGTTTTCCCACGCACTTCTGCATCAATTTCTCTCAAAGCTTGGGAATCAGTTTCTTCTATTTTTCCTTGCGGCCACTCTTCTTTGCCCTTTGTGAGAAATGATGGTCCATGCCACCAACACTGGGACACACCATTTTCTCGAAAAAGCTGCTCTGAGGACAGACCACGAGTTGCAAAGTCGGCTGGATTTTCTTTTGTGTTGACAAAGCGCAGAACAACGTCACTTTGGCGGATTTCTCTGACCCGATTTCGGACGAAGACATTCAACTGCTTGTCTGTTTTTACCCAGCTCAAGGCAACAATGGAATCTGACCAGAGAAACTTCTTCTCAATGTTCAGATGCACTTGCTTCAGGATGAAGTCCAAGGCTCTGACACCAATGACGATGGCCATTAGCTCCAAACGAGGAATTGAAACAGCTCTTGTAGGTGCCAAACGGCTTCGAGCAAACAGCAAATTAGTTTGCACAGTATCCTGACCTTTTTGCTCCAACAAGTAAACAACGGCAGCATAGGCTTTGGCACTTGCATCAACAAAGCAATGTAGCTCAAAGTGGGACTCTATTTCACAGTTGAGCCATCTGTTGATTGCGTACTGTCCAATTTTTGAGAGTTCAGCTTGAATTCTGACCCATTTTTCTTGCATTTCTTTGGATAGCTCTTCATCCCTAGTTTTCTTCTGAAGCCATGTTTCTTGAACAAATACCTTGCCTGGCAGTGTAATGGGTGAGACCAAACCCAGAGGATCGAAAACTGATGCCACAACACGCATTGCTTGCCTCTTTGTAACCACAAATCCTTCAGAGCTCTTGGGCTCATTTAGCTGCAGAGTGTCCTTTTCTGTATTCCATGCCACTCCAAGTACCTTGGGGCAAGTGGACTTCATGCAGTCAGCTTCTAGGAGAGCATTCATTACAGCTGATGAATTTGAGGCATACTCCCGAAGATTCATGGATGCCTGTGCAAAAATCTGCTTTGATTCCCTGCAGATCTGCTGAGCTTCAGCAACTGTTGATGCACCTGTGATCACATTATCAACATAGAGACATTGCTTGATTTGTTGGGCAGTAGCTAAAAACCTTTTCTCACTGTCCAGCAGGTGGTGAATTGCGGCTTGAAGTAAAAATGGAGATGAAATCACGCCAAATGGAACTCTGGCAAAGCGGTACACAGTGACGTTTTCTGGCATGCAAGGCTTGCTGGCATCTTTCAACCACAGAAACCTAGTACAGTCTCGTTGACTGTTCTGCAATCCAATTTGGAGGAAGGCTTTTTCGATGTCAGCAGTGACAACAACTTTGTGCAAACGGAAGTTCATCAACAAGCCACACAAATCTGGAAGCAAGATCGGTCCGCGATACAGACAGTCATTCAAGCTTTTGTCAGCTGCAGTTCGCTTAGCTGAAGCATCGTAAACGATGCGGTACTTCGTTGTTGTCTTGAGAGGAGTCTTGACACAATGATGAGGCAGATACAGCACAGTGCCTTCAGCTACTTCTGGGGCCAGCTCAATGACACCATTCTTTACTTGGTAATCCAAGATATCCTTGTACTTGCGTAGCGTCTCTGGATCAGATGAAAAAGACCTGACAACGTTCTTGAGTCGCCTGAATGCCAAGCCAAAATTGTCATCAATTTCTGGATTATCTCTGATCCAAGGCCAGCAGACATGGTACCGACCATCTCGGAATTCCATAGTCTGGGTAAACTTTTGCTGAGCAATCTCATCGTCTGACCCAGATGGTGAATCAGTGATGCCAATGTGTTCTAACTCCCAGAACTTAGTGTAGTCAACACCAGTTGGGTCATTTTGAGCTTCAAAGGTCTGCAGGTTGCTGTCTTCAGTTGACAATGAGCTGAGACAAGTGTAGGAAACAATTTTCCCTGTGTCCAATGACTCAACACCTCCAGCAAGCAGTGAACCGACCTTTGATGGTATCAACTTCAGACCAGAAGGCAGCGAGACAGGCTGCTTGAAGAAGATGATGTTCCAGAAATAGTCAACACCAATGAGAATATCTGGTTCAAAGTGCCTTTCAGACATATCATCTGCAAGATCAGAAACTGACGCAAGTGCTTGAAGGTCTGCACTGGTTAACTGAGGACGCTGTAGATCTGGTGCGATTCGGTCAATTGTGTTGCCAACAATAGTCAGCATTGAACCATCCTTTGCCTTAATCTTGACTGACACGCGTTTTGTCTTCACTGTCTTTGACTTTGGGTTTGAAAAAGTGAAAATGCTCAACATCTCTTCACTTTCCATCTGCAGATGAAGTCTTTTCATCAAACGGTCTGTGACAAAGGAGCGTTGGCTGCCTGGGTCAAAGAAGACCTTTGCAGCAAAACTTCTCTTGGGTTCTGTTGGATTGACTGCAGTAACCTGTGCGGTCATCAGAACTGCACTGGAGTACCTTTTGCTCCCTTCATTGACCTGCGTCATCAACAGTGGTTGAGACAATTCTTTCTCACTGATGTGGTCAGTGTCTGTGACAGCTGCTGCTGTACTTGAATGCGCATCAATCTTGGCACGTTGCTTCCTTTGTTGCCCAAACTTCTGTGGACAAAGAGCGTTGTTGTGGTGTTTACCACAATGTTTGCATCGACGGGCTTTGTAGTAACACCGGCTCGCCCAATGATTGCTTCCAAAGCAGAAGAAACATCGATTTTCTTTACGTATCTTGTCCATGCGTTCCTCTCTTGTTTCAAACTTTGGGCAGGACTCAGACACATGGTCTTCAGAACAAAAGACGCAGGAGCTGCAGGTGCTCTTGCCTTTGTTTCTTCCCTTAGCCTCATAGGAATGCACAGACTGATTCTGCTTCTTCAGAGGAGGTGAGGTGCTTTTCTTTGACACAATCTGCTTACCAGAGCCTTTGTCAGAAACAGCAAAAACATCGGTTCGCCTGTCCTTTTCGAAAGCTTTGTAGGACTTCTTCTGACCTTTTGTTTGATCCTTTTGTGATGACTCCTTGTTTCCAGCAAGTCGACCAACCTTTTCTTTCAGGTTTAGTGCTGTCCATAATGCACTTCTGAGGGAATCCACAGTCCATTCAGTTGATTCAGTTGTCTTCCAGATTTGTGTGGCATCCCCGGTTATATTCTCTGCCTGTATGTATACCCGCGCCGCCATACACAGTGCCATGGCAGCAAAATCGACTTCCGGATCGCTAAGAAGGGCAGTTGCGCCCCGTCGGGCTACGCTCCAGAGTCAGATTGAACGGGTGCCGTCGTTTACTCCTCTGTATGACTCTGCTACGCCCTTGCCGACAATAATGCAATCGCTGAAGGACTGCAAATACAACATTCTGCTGGAAATCGAACGTCTGACCAGAAGCGTGTCCTACATTTTGGACATTGACAGACAGTGGCTGGATCTCATTGCTCTGATTGACTCTGAGGAAGAGCAACAACAGTTGGCTCAGGAGGAAGAGCTGTACGCTCTACATGCCACCAGTGGCTACCTCCCTGTCGTTGCTGATGCTGAGGAAAAGATGGTCTGGCTTCGGACTCGTTTGGCTGAGGTGAATGATGAGCTGAATCGTTTTGCCACACCTCCACTTGCGTCGCCCACGCATTTGCCAGTGTCCGAACCTGCCGACGTTGCGCCTGTTGCTGGTACTCCTTCACCGGGTCCAAGTAGACAGTCTCCAGTTCTCGCTCAACCGCAAGGAACTTTCCCAGTTTCGTCTCAGCTGACAACAGCGCCATTTCTGTCCGGTCCTGTCAGTTTCGCTCCTTCAAGCGTGTGGTCAGGTATACCAGAGGTTTCAAGGCCATTGTGGTCAGTAAGTGATTCTTTTCGAGCTCCTGAACCAGTGTACAGTGTCGCTAATCCAGTGATTCAACCTTTTTCTGGACCAAATGTATTTATGCCTGTGATCAGTTCTGCCAGTGATCAGTTGTTTAACTACAGTGTACCACAAGTGACTAGTGCTCCTTTGGTTTCTGTCTATCCGAGCGGTGCAACTAATGCCTATCACAGTCACGCTTTTGCTACTGGCATCAGTACTAACCCAATTTCTTCTGTAATCAGACCGATTGCAATGTCTAGTGCTGCAATGCCCCATATGTTCCCTCTGCTCCAGCTCCTTCGCTTGGAACAATTACGCGGCCAGTGCAAAATGCACAACCTTCCTGTGTCAAACTCCCAAACTTGCCACTGCTTTCGTATGATGGAGATCCTCTACTCTTTTTGAACTTCTGGGACAACTACATGGCTAGTGTGCACAGTCAACCAATTCCAGACGTACAAAAGTTTGCTTATCTTAAGCAAATGTTGACTGGACCAGCTGCCGCCGCCATAGAAGGTATGATGTTGTCCAACAGCAACTACGCAGCTGCAATCAACATCATTCAACAGCGTTTTGGAGATGTGTCATGCATCAAAGATGCGCTCTATTCTGTTTTGCGTAAGTTGCCAAGTTCAGCCGGAAAAACCAGTGATGTTCGTCACACTGTGGACACTGCCGATCGCACACTTCGTCAGCTGAAGTGCCTGGGTGAAGATATCGAGTCAAACCGCAGCCTCATCATCCAACTGATACAGGAAAAGCTACCAGCTAGCATGAATTTGGAAATCGAGAGAATGAAGCCATTGTCTACTGAATGGACTGTGGATTCCCTCAGAAGTGCATTATGGACAGCACTAAACCTGAAAGAAAAGGTTGGTCGACTTGCTGGAAACAAGGAGTCATCACAAAAGGATCAAACCACTGATCAACAGCTAACGCGCTTACAGCCGCGCTACCAACCGTCAAAACATAACACACAAAATATGACAACACTGCACTTTATACTTTAATGCAGGCTCTACGCTACAACTACAACTATAGACATGTTTCTCGTTAGTGCATGAATTGATTTGTTTGTAAACTAAAACAGCTCATTTGAGACGTCGTGAAACGCTGTTCCTTCCAATGCCTATAATATCGCTATAGTAATTAAAGTAGGACAATAATATTTTCAAAAGTAGGGAAAAAATATTTGCAACAGAACATGTACAGGACTCACAGCACACTAATCATACATGTTAAGGGGTCTGCCCGCGACGGACTAGACAAAAGTAT